>JAGSMR010000161.1:110000-120000 GCA_029286605.1 Sericinus montela | reverse complement strand
AGTAGTGCAGCTTGTACCGTAAAAAAGGATTTAAAGTATCCTGTATTATGTTGAGGAATGTGAATCCTATGTTGGTTTATGGAGCGAGGTGCTCTGTCATGAGTAGATTGGAGATGTTGAAAGTTATTTCTTAGGTAAGAAGGAGAATTAGAGTTAGTCAATACAGAATACAACAGAAACAGAATTCGGGAGCTACGCCTTTGACGAATGGGAAGCCATTTAAGCTTGGAACGGTAAGAGGAGATATGGTCATATTTACGTAAACCGAAAAAAAATCTAATACAGTTGTTGAGAAGGCGCTCCAGTTTGTCGAGACGTGTTTGGGATAGATCTGGATAACATACATCGGCATAGTCGATAATGGGCAATACCAGGCACTGAACCAGCAAAAGCTTAGTTTTAAAGGGAAGGAAATTTTTAAGGCGGTGGAGTCAACGTAAAGTGGCATTGACTTTTCTGCTTATTTCCGCAATCTGAAGTTCCCAGCTTAACGACTGATCCAAATGCAAGCCTAGATCAACTACGGTATTAGAAAATGGAATTAATGTTCCATTATAATAAATAGGAGAAAGGTTACCGTAATCAATCCTGGCCAGCATCCTAGGACCACCCATTACTATGGCTTTACATTTTGATGGGTTGACGGTAACACCATATCTAATGGACCAATTCCTAATTAACTCAAGATTTTTATTGAGCTTAAAAATACAGTTATTGAGATCATCCACTTCCGATTTATCGTAAAGCTGAAGATCGTCTGCGTACAGATGATACGAACAGTTTAAGACAGTGGTGATGGAGTTAATAAATAACGAAAACATTATTGGAGAAAGTATACCGCCTTGCGGCACCCCAGAATCTACATCCGCCCTGGCAGAACATTGCTGTCCTAAGCGGACTGACTGTTGGCGGCCGCGAAGATATGATGAGAACCAATCCAAAGCTTGGGTCGAGAATCTGAGGTAAGTAAGGTAGAATATAAGAATATCGTGATCAACTGTGTTAAAAGCGTTTGAAAAGTCAACCAGCACCACCACTGTCAACTTTTGCTTATCCATGCCCTTCCTTATGTCATCTGTGACCTTGATAAGTGCTGTAGTGGTACTGTGACCTGGACGAAAACCTGACAAAGTCATTCAGTAGGTTATGTTTGTTAACGAACGTAGAGATTTGCTTATGTATACAGGCTTCAAGAACTTTAGAAAGGAAAGGAAGTATAGAGATCGGTCGAAAGTGATAAGGCAAGGTAGGATTATTTATTTTAGGAAGTGGAAGTACAAAAGCCTTTTTCCACAGGGTCGGGTAAACACCAGAGTCTAAAGAAAAATTAATAATATGTGTAACTACTAGTAAAAGGTACTCAAGTATTAAGGATATCATTTGCTTACTAACCTCGTCGCTTCCCACAGCCTTAGATTTAATTGCACATGTAAAGTTTTTAACTTCTGTAGGAGTTAATGGTGTGAATTCAAAGTCGGAAATGTGAAGAGGTGACATACAACCAATAGAAGCAATAGTCGCTGAGCGAATTAGAGGAATAATAGTTGGGAGAGAGATAAAGTGCTGGTTTATGTCATTTAATGTGAGAGACGAAATGTGATCCAATGATGTTGGCTTGGATATGCCTAGAGATTTGAGAAATTTCCACACATCAGTAGTCGAAGAATTAACAATATTTTCATGGATATAACGGCGTTTAGCATTTCGTATCCTCTGGTTGCATTTATTTCTCAGCAATTTAAAATAGGACCAGTTCTCCACGGTACGGTTTCTCTTAAATTTGCGAAAAGCCCAATCCCTTCTTGTCATAGCCACCCTCACACCCCTTGACATCCAAGGGGCGGGAGGACGCTTTACCCTCACACGATGTACAGGTGCATGGATGTTGTAAAGATTGAGGACAGGATTATTAAGTAGGGACACCTTATCATCGACTGATGTCGATTCTACTAAAGGAGTCATATCGATGAGAGATGCATCACTTAAGAGTTTTTTTAAATCTATTTTTTGGAAATTGCGCTAATTCAATATAGTGGGACTAGGTTTGGGAGGGATTAAGTTATAGGAAAAATAAAGCAGGTCATGGTGGGAAAAGCAAGGAGCTAACAGCTGACTATGCGTTTTGACACAGTCAGGAGAGGCAATAATAATGAGGTCAATCCAGGAGTCATTGGTGTCAACGTTGTGATGCGTAGCCGCTAACAGCAGAATTTGGAAATCGACCGACTCAATTATTGACCTAAGTTTTTGAGAACGGGACGTATTATGTAATAAGTTAGTGTTAAAATCACCCATTATCATGCAATGTGCGTAATCTGATCCAAGTGAATCGAAAGCGGTTTCAAGAACGTTGAAATAATCAACAGTAGGCGGACAGTACACTAACCCCAGAATCGTCCCTACACCCAAAATACAAATTTCTAGAAATAGAAATTCACAGGATGCTGAGTAGAAAGAAGGGGATGCTAATACAATTTTAAACGGAATATTAGCCCTTAAATATATAGCAACCCCGCCGCCGCCTTTTCCCGTCCGATCATTGCGTATAAGCACAAAGTCAACAAGAGGGTATTGACAAGCTAGGTATTGGCTTTAGCCAGGTCTCGGACACTAAAATAGCATGAATATTATTTACGGAAAAAACATCTTCAAAATCCGCAAAATGACCTGGTAAACTCTGGGCATTAATGTGTCATACATTAAATAAATTGTGACAGGGCGAAAATGTACGGGTAAGCATGTCGCGGAGCGAAGATGCATTATCATTCAAGAGATCACACGAAGCGAATGAAGTATCAGAGTCATTAAAAGAATAATAAGAATCACTGCTCGACATATTATATAAAGGAATAATATATGTACAAAAACATAAATAATTATATATATACAACAAAAATAAAACAATAAATATATATTAGATAGTTAACTAAAATAAAATCCTTACTAAATAAAATTTAAGCAAGTGCAAGTACCTATACTATACTACTATGCACCATCCCAACAGTTACATTGGTTCAAAATAAATTACAAATTTAAGAAAAAAAATGCAACAAAATTAAATAATAAAGCATTGCTAGTTAATTATAACAAGTAATGTAAAAAAAAAAAAAAAAAAACAAATAAAAATAATAACTTCATTTAAGCCTATAGTAATGATAATTAAACAAGGAATCGAAAATATAAACTCTAGTGCAGGACAGCAGACTATAACTAAAGGTACTAAAGTTAATTACCAATTTGTAATAATTATATCTACATAAAAGAGAGAAGAAAATATTGAAAGGAAAAAAATATTACAAAGTAGAAAATTTACATGTAAACAAAGTCGAGAACAAAATATTGTTACTTGGCAGTATGTTATTACAATCACCGCCTTTAAAAACTCAGCTGTCATGTCATTAAGATGTCTGTCAAAGTCAAATGAATTTGGGCAGTAATATTAAAAACAAGATTTATAAAACTAGTTACCTGTTATATATTATTATCTATGCTAGTTACTGAGTCATTAGTTGCTTTTGTTTGATGTACAAAAAAAAAATAATACAATACCAACATTACAATTGAGCTAATCGATATAACCCTATCATGACGTAAATAGTGCAGCCAACTAAAACACAACAGTACGTGTAACCCGACAAACAAGTAACGCGTTCTTGTAAGGAACTCACAAACAGTAAATGGAGTGCTCTTTAACTTAGTTTTAGTCTTCCAAACCTCCCTCTTAGTTGTGTGATCACAGAAATGGACCAAAACTGCTCTGCTTCGATCCAAACCCTGTGCTCCAAGTCTATGACATCTCTTAATAGATGAGCTTGTCACTTGAGTAAGGCCTAGCTTATTATGGATGAGGCCTAGAACTTGTTGCTCAACATTAGATTGGGGATCCTCAGGTATACCTTTAAACAATAGAATCTTATTCCGATGCCGTGTTTCAATATCATCAATAGCATGAATACATGTTTTTATTTGTTGCTGTAGGAGAACAAACATATTGCTGACCAACTCTTTGAAAGCATAGAAGGCCTGGCACAGCTGCATGAGAGTGGGATTTGTGGGGACTAATGCAGCCTTTAGACGACTCTCAAAATCTGCCATCTTAGCACTCCAACTAACTTCAAGCTCCTTCTGCAGCTGATCTATGCTAGTAACATTAGCCATGACAACCTCCTGAGGTGTTGTGTTGTTATAAATTAATAACAGAGCCAAATTTGTCTTTTAATATAAACCGTGCTGTAGGATGGTGCAAGTAAGTTTAATTCTTCTTTACATTTATAGGACAATTACTTTAAGATATCAAGACACTTAAACACACACTTAATTGATAGAAATTGAAATGTAAATATTACTTTAAACAATTAATAATTAAATTATAAAACAGAGCTTATGAAACAACTGTTACTTATTTCACACCTACCCCCAAAAAGCCACACATTATATTAGCATTGCATTAATTCACATGCATTGTTGCTTCGATGATTCGGGCACCTCACACGAATGAGAAGAAGACACACACATTATATTTATTTATAAATTAAATGCTAACATAATGGGGGGGACTCTAAGGCCGGCAACGCATCTGTTTTGCCTCTGGTATTGCGGGTGTTCATGGGCGGCGGTATTCACTTACCATCACGTGAGCCACCTACTCGTTTGCCTCCCTTTTCTATAAAAAAATACAAACAAAGAGCATTCTTAAACATTATATAATAACAATAAATAACTTAATAAAATAAGACTGACGTATGCTAAATAAAAATAAAACAACTAAATGATAATTACTTGTAAAATAAATAAAAAAAATTTTCATGCAATTCCCAATACAGGAGTAGACAGAGGTCTAGTCTAGATAATTAAGTCCCTTCGGTCCACCTTCCACCGAAGATATATGACGAGATGATTTCTTGTATTTACGCAAATACAAAACATTTTAAACATATTCTGCTTTTTCTGCTCACCATTTTCGAAACGGCGGGAAATAATAAAAGATTTTTAAAACTAATTAAAAACACGATAAAACCCAAAAATCGTTTTATTTATGACAACTAAATGACATATTTTATTAGCCAATTTTGTGAACTAAATAATAAATTGTGTTGAAACTAAATAATAAAGTAACTAAAAAAGGGGACCCGATTTCTAGGTTGGTAGAGACCCTGCCTTCTAGACTAAGGGTTTAAAAACCTTCGTTTTGAAGGCAGGTTCGAAGGCAGGTTCGAATCGAGTAAGGGCAAATATTTGTATAATTAATTTGAAAGTTTTAATGTGTATAGCATATGCTAATATTAATTTATGTAAATTTATAGGTATTTGGGTGTATTGCCCAGAAGGCTTAACCATTAGTACCACATAATCTTCATTTATAGATGAACTCGAAATAACCTAATTATCCAGACATCTAACGAGCCGCGTATTGGGAATGTGTATATGGATTATTTACTTTATTTAAAGAAAAATAAGTTGAGCATTGTGAAACAATAGCAGTTTACTCTTGAAATAGCTAATGTTTTCTGAGACTAAATCTGAACCTAAATAGACATATATGACTGTGGAAAAGAACGAATGATAAAGAAAATGAACAATAAAAGAGTCCCTAAGCCGACTCGTGTTTATGAAGAAATTGAATTTTTTGGAAGCGAAAAAGGCATATGAAGTATGAACAATTTTACTACATAGAATAGTGTTAGAATGTACACTTACAAGATTACACTTACAAGCGTTGTCCAGTCCAATATTATCTAGATAAATAATGATTATCACTGAATAAGATTGAAGGTAAATAAAAGTGACTACCCTGCCTTCGAAGCTAAGGTTTGCCAGGTTCCAATCCCTCTAGTAGTAAACATCTGTGTGGTGAATATTAATCTTTGTACACGAATCATGGATGTTAATATGTATATATGAATATTTATCTAACTTTTAAATTATCAAATATACACGTGTAATTATGTTAATATATTGTTATTATATTAATATTTGCACCATTAGCTGGGACACTAAGATGGCGATAGGCTCACTGCCTTTCACGTGGCCCAACTAAGCTTCGGACCATAAGCTCTGGATCAAAAGGACTTCGTTGTCAAGACCTCTGCCTACCCCACAATGGGAAATTTGGGGACGAAAATGAGAAATTAGTAAATATTACATTACCGTCACCCTAACCTATTAGGCTACTGTCACTTAAAATAGCATATATCACTTTTGTAAAATCTTGAAAATAACAATGAAAATTTTTATTATATTCAATTCATAATATCTTATATTTTAAAAATGCTTTTATAATACATTTACTGCATTGTTATTTACTAAGATAATATGTTTTGAACTGGCACTTAGAAGAAGCCTCGATTGAATAAAGTTTTGACGTTGATTTAAAATAGCTTTTAAACTTGAAATTTACGTGATTTCAAAGCTGCTTTAAAACTCGATGAAGTGAATAGTAGTAAAATACTATAAGAAAGTAACAGAAATATTTTAATGTTTGGCTAAGAAAAAAACAAAAAGGGGAGAAACTAATAAAATCTGTTACATATTGATTTAATCTAACTGTTACAGGCTTCCATACTACCTGATTTTATATCTAAGTTTATATCTGATTTTTCCTGCTTAGTGGAAAAATTTGCGTACATATTTCCTTAGGGAAAAGACTGTAATAACCAAATCTTAAATTTAAAAGCACTATTAGTTTAGCACGGCAACGGGCTCACCATCTGTCACGTGTTCCCGAAAATATCTTAGTGGAAGGCGGGTCAAAGGGACTTAATTGTCTAGACTAGACCTCTGTCTACCCCTGTATTGGGAATTGCGTGAAGATATTTATTTATTTTATTTAGTATTAGTTTAGACTCTGTGCTAATTGACTGTTTGTTGACATGAGAAGTAATATCATATGTACAGTAAATATTATTTAAGAATTCGTAGTAGTCTTTATAAGATATGATGATACCTCTATAATATTTAAAATCAAACGACATTTTGTTACACTTGACGAGGTAAATGATGCTATGTCAAAAATAGTCCATTGGTTCAATGCTAATAATTTACATTTATATAGCAATAAGACTAAATGTATAAAATTTTCAACACCTAATGTTAAACATTTGGGAGATACCAATGTACTAATAAATGAGGAAGAGTTGAGCTTTGTGGATACAGCTGTTTTTCTCGGAATAACACTTGATGCGAGGCTTCAATGAGGCCCCCATATATATTCCAACTTGCGAGTAGGTTAAGCTCTGCAGCATATGCTGTAAGAAAAACAAGGCTCTTAACTGATGTACAAACGGCTAGAATTGTGTTTTTCAGTTACTTCCATAGCATTATGTCATATGGTATTCTGCTATGGGGTCATGCTGCTGACGTAGAAACAGTATTTGCTTTACAAAAGAGGGCCATACGAGCTGGATATAGTCTAAATTCCCGAGCAACTCTTAGAGAGATATTTAAAGAAATTAATGTTTTACACTGGTCTCTCAATACATATATGAAAATTTAATGTATTTGAAAAAACAATTTATACTTTTAGTAAGACTTCTGATATACATAATGTAAATACTAGGAACAAACATAAGCTTGTAACACCGGTTACTAGACTCCATAGAGTAAGTAACTCATTCTTAGGGCGGTGTATACGCTTCTACAACAAAGTCCCGGTAAATGTGCAAAGCCTGTCTATTAACAGGTTTAAGAAATTTATTAAAGAAAAGCTTTATAGGAAGGGTTATTATAATATAAATGAATATATTAATGACAGTAAATCTGGAAATGAGGGAATGAGGTGATCGCCAAGCTATTTCTTGAAAATATCACATTATATTTGTATAATGCATTATATTGTTAAAAATATTGACCAAAAAAGAGGATACTTACGGATTTTCTTTCGCCTGTTTCTTTTCCGTTTCTCGTTAGACAACCATTTCGTAATAAGGTTTATTACGAAACGGTGGTATATATATATATATATATATATATATATATATATATATATATATATATATATATATATATATATATATATATATATATATATATATATATATATATATATATATATATATATATATATATATATATATATATATATATATATATATATATATATATATATATATATATATATATATATATATATATATATATATATATATATATATATATATATATATATATATATATATATATATATATATATATATATATATATATATATATATATATATATATATATATATATATATATATATATATATATATATATATATATATATATATATATATATATATATATATATATATATATATATATATATATATATATATATATATATATATATATATATATATATATATATATATATATATATATATATATATATATATATATATATATATATATATATATATATATATATATATATATATATATATATATATATATATATATATATATATATATATATATATATATATATATATATATATATATATATATATATATATATATATATATATATATATATATATATATATATATATATATATATATATATATATATATATATATATATATATATATATATATATATATATATATATATATATATATATATATATATATATATATATATATATATATATATATATATATATATATATATATATATATATATATATATATATATATATATATATATATATATATATATATATATATATATATATATATATATATATATATATATATATATATATATATATATATATATATATATATATATATATATATATATATATATATATATATATATATATATATATATATATATATATATATATATATATATATATATATATATATATATATATATATATATATATATATATATATATATATATATATATATATATATATATATATATATATATATATATATATATATATATATATATATATATATACATATATATATATACATATATATATATATATATATATATATATATATATATATATATACATATATATATATACATATATATATATATATATATACATATATATATATATATACATATATATATATATACATATATATATATATATATATATATATATATATATATATATATATATATATATATATATATATATATATACATATATATATATATATATATATATATATATATATATATATATATATATATATATATATATATATATATACATATATATATATATATATATATATATATATATATATATATATATATATATATATATATATATATATATATATATATATATATATATATATATATATATATATATACATATATATATATATATATACATATATATATATATATATATATATATATATATATATACATATATATATATATATATACATATATATATATATATATACATATATATATATACATATATATATATATATATATATATATATATATATATATATACATATATATATATATATATACATATATATATATATATATACATATATATATATATATATATATATATACATATATATATATATATATATATATATATATATATATACATATATATATATATATATATATATATATATATATATATATATATATATATATATATATATATATATACATATATATATATACATATATATATATATATATATATATATATATATATATATATATATATATATATATATATATATATATATATATATATATATATATATATATATATATATATATATATATATATATATATATATATATATATATATATATATATATATATATATATATATATATATATATATATATATATATATATATATATATATATATATATATATATATATATATATATACATATATATATATATATATATATATATATATATATATATATATATATATATATATATATATATATATATATATATATATATATATATATATATATATATATATATAC
>JAGSMR010000161.1:0-105000 GCA_029286605.1 Sericinus montela | reverse complement strand
TACGAAAATTAAGAACGCATACTTTTTCTTTGTTCTTTACAGCCCATCAGAAGGATTTTTTAGTATTTGTAATTTTTACAGAGCTTCTTATACATAGTAACTAGATTTTCGCCTGCGTGGACTAATATAACTGGCACAAGCCTAATTACTAACTCCCTAATGAAATATCTTCACGCCATTCCCGTTAACGGGGTAGATAAAGATCTGGACAATAAAGTCGTTTCAACCCACCTTCCACCGAAGACATTTTTTGGGACAACGTGACAGTTGTAATTAAAGTTCTCATCGCATACATAATACAGAATACTCGTTGGTAGGCATAATTGACATTCACACTACAATCTCAATACAATCAACTATTCGTAGTTTTCAAGTTATCTTTAAATATTATTTCCCATGGGAATAGGATGAGGAATGAGCTAACATTCCACCTGATATTACTACTGCAGCCCCTGACACCTGGAAACCTTTTCAAAAAAGAAGGTTACAGATACGAGGTACCTCCGAGGACTAATATGGAATGCATCTATACCAGTCTATACTTAGGCGACTCCTAAGCAGAGAAGGAATCTACTATCAGGGGGTTGTGTGGGCCTCCGGTTACCTGCACTCACCAGAGGAAACGCAGAAGTTTGTTAGACTTCTACTTCACGCCGGAATTCTGTGAGGTCTTGGTAATTCCCCGGTCGAGCCGGCCCATTCATGCAACAGCAAAAGCTAATGCGTGGCTCTACCACTGTTAAAAAAATCCGACAACGACGACGACGACGGAATCCGCCACTAGCGAGCTTCTCATATGGCTATGTCTTTGAAAAAAAAAAGAAAGTGAATTATTAGAAGTAACATTTAAAACACTAACAACACAATATAGTATGTTGCGTTCGAATTTGATAAATTAAACGTAATCTCTATTCCAATAAACTTCTACCGAAACGATCTTTTGGTCATCAGATGTCAGGCCGGCCGCTGACATGGCTTTACGGGGTTCGAGTTCAGACACCCAGAGGTGAGTTACCTTGCGAACAAAGGGATTATGTGTCGGCAGTGAAAATTAGCCTTCCCTTGAGGAGTTAGGAAACTATTAGAATATTTCATCTAATAGAACATTATTATTTCATACGATCAAGTGCCGAGTATTCTTAAATATTTTAAAAAAAAATTAGATTGAAGTAATAAATGAAAAGTTCCTGTTTACTTTATACGATCATATGACCTTGTTGGTAGTTGGTATAGCAGGGTAACAGTTGAGAATACCACACGGGCAAAATTGTGTAATGAATATAAATGTTTGTACCCGAGTTATGGATGAATTATGGATAGGTAAGTGGGAGTAAGCCATATATTTTTATTTCATCATGAATTTTCTCAATACTAGAAGAGGGTATCTCAATACTAGGGTAGATAGAGGTCTAGACAATAAAGCCCTTCTTACCCACTTTTCACCGAAGCTTGGTACAACGGGATAGGTGGTGAGCCTATCTCTATCTTAGAATTTAGTCCAAGTCTTTGATCTTCCGATTTGAATTCAGATAAGACAAACTGGCCACTTATCACGTTGCCTAAAATACACTCCAGTGAAATGAAGTCGAAAGGGCTTCATTATTTATATGTAAAAATATATAATGTCTCCATGTTTGTATTATTATAAGCTTACTATCATGTTTTAATTGCTATTTGTTTTATTAACAAAATTATATAAATAAAATGTATTTGACTACCGCAGTATTGAAAATACGTGAATTTGATTTTTTACAAGGAACTTCTTACAACATCACATACATAGCTCCGATGCCAATGTAAGAACTTGTTGTATAGGAGTTGGAAACAACGAAGGCACCACAAACACCCTAACCCGATCAAATTGAAAGAAAGAAAGAAAAAACATTTATTCACGGTCTAATCACATATCCGGGAATCGAACTAGAGACCTCGAGATGGCGACACCTTGAAAGCTGGTGTTTACGATACTCGTCCACGGAGATCATCAAATTTAAAAAAGGAACGGCAGGCAACAAATTGTTTACGGTTTACTAATAAGTAAATCGACGTACACAGGAGATGCGTACGTTACCATGTTTAGGAAATGGATTGACGACCGTATAATTCTGTTATCCGTCATGGATCTTCTGGTAGTAGTATGTATATATACATACACAAATAAGTACAACATCACATGTATGTTATTTTGTCCCTATTTATGTACTTGTTGTGCAGAAAACACTTTTTTTTCGGGCCTGTTGTAGAAGTTTGGGGGTCATTGTAGAAGCGTGCTCGTCGCGACCCCTGCCAGCCCTTTTCAGGGCTGCAATTATACACAGCTGCGCACCCATGCCAACGAGGGTTAGGGCGTCCCCCCAAGGCGACGCACACCAGTTCGTCCCCGTTGGTGTGAAATGCAGCGCGCAAAGCGGTGATGGGACCCGCCACGCACAGCCCGACACGGCGGAAGGTGGAGGACGGAGTGCAGAGTTGGCACGTGGAATGTTAGAGGAGGCATGAGAGATAAGACGAATGAGTTGATTGAAATAATGAAAGAAAGAGAATTAGATGTCGTGTGTTTGTCGGAGACCAAGCGGAAGGGCAGCGGTACTGAAGAGGTCCCTGGCGGGGCGTTAGCTATATGGTCCGGAGTCCCGGATTGCGAGAGCGCCTGCCAGGGAGTGGGGGTGCTGCTGTCGCCTCGGTTGGTCGATGTTATGACTGCATATAAGGTTGTGAACTCGAGACTTCTCTGGGTTCGCTTTAAATTGGGACTGACGAAGTTATTCCTTTTGGCTGTTTATGCGCCGGTAGCTTCGTCGACCAGATCTGAGCTGGAGGAGTTTTGGGAGAATGTAAGAGAGGTTCTAGACTTGGTTAGAGGAAACGAAAGAATTGTTAAATGTGGTGATTGGAATGGATGGGTTGGTACCGCTCGGCCAGGGTACGAGTCGGTGCTTGGAATGTTTGGCGATAAAAGGGTTAATGATGCTGGCAAGCTTATACTGGCTGTATGCAAGGAAAAGGGTCTTCTTGTGACAAACACTATGTTTAGTCACAAGAAAATCCATATGTATACTAGAACAAGAGAGAATGAGAAAAGTATGATCAATTTATTCCTGGTGGATGACCGACTGCGAAAACAGGTGATGGATACGCGAGTGTTCCGAGGTGCTGACCTGGAATCGGATCACTATCTAGTGATTACTAGATTTAGGGGTCTGTTCGCGGGTTGGCGCCACCGGACGGCGATACCAGAACCACAGTCGGTCGGTAGCATCCGGAGCTGGAAGCTTCAGGAAGCGGACACTAGGGATAAATATCAAGCAAGAGTAGCCGAAAAGCTGGACAGCATTGATGTCAGGAAAGAATGTGTTTAAGAAATATGGCAGAGCCTTATAGATGGAATGGTTAGTGCAGCGGAAGACGTGTGTGGAACTGTGAAAAGAGGTAGTAGTAAAAAGGGTGATGCATGGTGGAATGACGAAGTGAAAGAAGCTGTAAATAAGAAGAAGAAAGCATGGTTAGACTACTTAGCCTCTAGTAATGATAAGGATATGAGAGAGAAGAGGAAAGAAAGATATAAGCTCCAGAAAGTTCACAAGAAAGCATTGATTGAGGAAGTGCGTGAAAGGAGTAGAAGGGAAGCGGACGAAAGGTTGTCGCACAACTTCAAGGAGAACTCCAAACTCTTCAAGGAAAGAGGTTGGAAGGACCCGGAGTAGTGCGACAGCCTTAAGAATGAATAAAGTGCTTTCGGGAACCAATGACGTCCTCTCAGAAAATCGGACGTCATTCAGCGATGGAGCGAATTTTATAGAGAGATGTATGCGTGTGATGATCTTAGTGAGGGATCCGGGGGTGACGCCGTGATTGGTACGCCAGACTCGGACCTCGATGACACTGAGGTCATCAGTATGAAAGAGATTGAATGTGCGATTAGAAGTTTGAAATGTGGTAAGGTTGCGGGACTAGACAGGGTTACTGCTGAAATGGTCAAGTATGGTGGGCCACGCGTCTGGGACAGCTTTCATGTGCTGTGCAATTTGTGCTGGCGAACGGGGGCTGTTCCGGATGATTGGCGATCCGCGGTCATTGTGCCTTTATATAAAGATAAAGGTTCACATTATGACTGCGGGTGCTATCGGGCGATCAGCTTGACCAGTTTAGCAAGTAAAGTTTACTCGAAGGTTTTGACACGTAGGATGCAAGATAAATCGGAAAGATTTCTATGTGAGGCACAATGCGGATTTAGACCTGGAAGAGGATGCACGGATCAAATGTTTTCTCTCCGCATGATCACGGAGAAGCTTCTGGCTGCTAACCAGAAGATTTTCTATGCTTTTGTGGATCTTGAGAAAGCATTTGATAAGGTTGTAAGGAAGAAAATGTGGGAACTGTTGCCGGGGTATGGTGTGGATGGTCGATTGCTAAGGGCTGTGCAGTCACTTTACTGTTACTGTAAAGCCTGTGTGCGGGTAGGGCATAACCTGTCACCCATGTTTAGCGTCCAAACGGGCGTAAAACAGGGTTGTGACATGTCTTCCTGGCTGTTCATACTGTATCTCGACAGCTGTTTACAGAAGCTGCAAGATAGCTGTTTGGGTGTGAAATTGGGTGACATAAAAGAAAATTGTCTGCTTTATGCTGATGATGCAGTGCTTATTGCACCATCAGAGGGAGAAATGCAGGCATTGGTCACGTGTATGAAAGAAGAATGTGAAATTAATTGTCTCCGTTTGAATGCTTATAAAACTTAGGTTCTGGTATTTGAAAGGGACGAAGAAAGAACGAAGTGCGAAATTTGGGTAAATCAGGAATGCCTAGAACAGGTGAATGAAATTGTATACTTGGGGAGTGCGTTTAGCTGGGATGGAAGATGTGATTTAGATGTGGACAGGCGTGTCGCTGCCGGGAACAAAGTCTATGGTGCCCTGACTGCGTTAATCAAAAGGCAAGGCGTTGTGAAAAGTGCACGCCTTGCAATACATAACGCAGTGTTGTTACCGACTTTGTTATATGGCAGCGAAACCTGGGTATGCCAGAAGAAGCATAAAAGCAGGTTGAATGCAGTGGAGATGCGATCTCTTCGTAAAATGTGCGGCCTTACCATGGCCGACCGAAAGCGAAACGAAGAGATTCGCAATATGGCAGGTTTGAAAGATGACCTTGTCTCAAAAATGGATAAGGGCGTGCTTCGATGGTTTGGGCACGTTGAGCGAATGAGTGAAGACCGAATAGTGAAGAAAATATATAGCGCGAAAGTTAATATTAAAAGGTGTCGAGGTAGACCGAGACTAACTTTCGAAGACCATGTGAGCAAATTGCTCGAAGAGAGGAGGGTCAAGAGTACTCGGATACCTAGACGTGCATGTATGAAGAAGATGATGAATCTGAAAGAAGCGAAAGAAGTATGTAGGGATCGTGACACTTGGCGATCTGTTCTCTCTGGCTACCCCGTCAGAGATTGTGCGTGAAGGTAAATAAAATAATGAAATAAATTAAATTTCGGGCCTGTGTGTTCATGGTAACTTCGTTCTTTCTGATTCCGTTAAGTAAGAAGTCACGATAGCCGAGTGGTTAGGTGGTCGGAATTTCGAGTCGAGGGACCCGAGTTCGATCCCCAAGTGGCAGGCTCGTACCAAAGAGTTTTTCAAAAACTTATGTACGAATTATATCGTTCGCTTGGACATAAAGGTGGCGACGGGCTCACCACCTGTCACGTTGTCCCGAAAATATCTTCGGTCAAAGGTGTGTCAAAGGGACTTAATTTTCTAGACTAGACCTCTGTCTACCCCTGTATTGGGAATTGCGTAAAGATATTTATATTTTTTATTCATTTGTTAAGTAAGTCAGGACTGTTAGTTTGTATTTCTACTTGCCATAAAGTGATTATGATTATGATTATGATTAAAAAAGAGATACAATTTTCTTTGGCGTTCGTCTTACCTTCATCTCAATGTGACATAATAAATATACTTATAGCGTGGGTTCTGGCTCACGGCAATAAAACTATCCCTATTAAGATTACCTTCTCAGCACTTTACATAAGCTTTTCTTCTCTTTATTTTATTATTTTTTATCTACAAATAAATTCCTACGTGTCTACAAATAATTCTACGTGATAAGAATTCCGTGAAGGCGTAATAAACGTGTTATATTTTATGTTATCTCATGATCATCATGTTATTTTATGTCATCTCATTTGATGTTATTGCTGTAGTATTTTCACGCTTTTCCCGATACTGCACTAGGCAGAGGTCTACACAGTTTAGCCTTTTTACCCATGTTTCATTGCAGATTATTTGCGACAACATGATGGATAGGTTATGAGAATTTAAATTACTTTTTGAAGTGAAACTTCTTTAGAATCGTTGTTATTTCAAACCTGATGCAACGGAAAAAACGACAGGTAAGAGACACAGATATAAGAAAGAATGAGACAGTAAAATGTAAGAGACACAAATACAAAAATGTGTACGATAACGCCGTAAGAGAATGAGTCAGAAATATACATACTATTTTATAAATAAACTTTGTAATTATTCTACTCTTGTTATAATTTAAGTTAAATTAAGTTTAAATTATATGTATTCATCTCATTATTTTGTTGATTTACTGAAGTTTCACTTCTATCGTGTGTGAATCGCACACATCAATTTTTTTTTATTACAAAACAAATAATAAGATATTTAATTACTGATTAAACAAATGTTTTTATTAATGTTCGTTTTCTACAATTCAGGTGAAACAAATATCTTCCTCCCTTAATTTAGTAAAGGACACAGTCTTAAGCGAGCAGAGTAAGCGATTTTGTGAATAAATGATGCAATTTATACACGAAATACAGAAAAATATTCTGTTATATTTTTGAAATAAACCAAGTAAGGAAATTTTGAAATGTATTATAATTATTTTTTTATTTAATTTGTGATAAGTATGCCTTAAACCTATTAGAAATTTATATCACATTGAATATATAATGTTTTTTATGTTTATCATTTTTATATTATATTTGTAATTTATATATAGATATCAGGCGATAAACATCAGTTTACATCAACATCAACATCGATTTCTATGTTACACCACAAATCATTTAATTATTTATTTATCTTCACGCAGAGCCCCTGACGGTGAAGTGTCATTATCCATATATCTCTTTCGCTTTTTTCAGATTTTTCATTTTATTCATTAATACACGTCTAGGCATTTGATTACTCTTGACCCTCCCTTTTTGAGCAATTTGCTCACATGGTCTTTGAAATGAATGGATACCTTTTAATATTTACTTTCACAGATCATTTAAACACAATTATATGACAAAACCCCATCAAAATTACATAATACAACAATGTCTGGCCTGATTATCGACTCTCTGTGTTCAGGAAAACTAACGGACTGGAATGATAACGATGATAGTCAATACTATATTACAGTTTTTAAGATGTAAAAGTTTTATGTCAAATGTCAATTTCAATTTAATTGTGGCGAAGTTCTTAATTGTCTACCCTTGCGTCGACCAAAGTATTGAGAAAATGGATTAGTATTGAAAAAAAAAAAGATAAAAAGTAGTTAACAACAGAGTTATGGCCTCGACCGTTCCACAAAATAAATTTAAACAATTCAAAATTAAAATTCCAAAAAAAAAATGCATCTTTCAAAAAAAAAACAATTTCTACATCTATTCTGTTCAATAAAGCAAAAACTTCATTATGAACAGACGATACATCTTTGAAAGGCCGGCAGCGGGCGCTCCTCGTTCCGTAATAATCGAATTCTTTAAAATGATCCACTCTGTTGCATGCATTTTCAATGTGACTTCTGCAATACCTCTTTTGTTATCCTTTCTATTGTACGAATTCTTGTAAGGAGAAAAAAGTTTTCATATTGATTGCAAAAATAAACGCTTGGAATGGGGCTGCGGGAGCTGAGAGGTTGAATGATCGGTACTTGGATTAGGAGATTCGTGCACTTGTCGCGTAATTTTCGGTGGTGGCGTATGTGAGCTGGTGTCGAGAGTATTGCCTGTGCAGTGGTGGTGGAGCATTCAGCAGAGTTAGTGCACGCATCTGTGGCAGGGAGGGAAGATGGTGCTCTTCTTGTCTTCGGATCGGGCTACAAATGCTATTTGTTTCTGCATGCGAAGCCGCGCATTATAAGTTTATAATAACATTTCTATAGACACAAAAGCAACGTATGCCACATGCATCATATATATTTAAGTATGTGTTTATATTAAATTTAAAGTAACTGAAATATTTATGAAAACTGAAAAAAAAAAAACCATTGATACGTGCCTCCCACCTGGGTATCGAACTCGGATCTCATGACTAGAAGTCCGATTGCGCAACTACTCGGCTATCGTGGCAGATAGCTGAGTCGTTGGGTGATCGGACTTCGTTAGATGTTGAGGTTTCTATTTTAAATTCAGTGGAATTTTTTAGGCTGTTCATGTATTTACGATTTAAATAAGATAAAACTTAAACCGACAGTTGTCGGTAGTTATCTGGAAAACTAGTAACATTTTTAATCATTGAAAGAAAAGAAAGATAGAAAAAAACTATATTTGTTGCACCATATACAATCAATAAAATGTAAATACAAGATATTTCAAAATTAAATATAAAAGTAAGAGCAAAAAGGTCAACACCCAGCATACGTTACGGATATCCGCAACTTTGACTCTCAGCGCAGCCTATGGTCCATCTTGGGCTGGTATTACTTACAACAAACATACACATTATACATATATTTTAAAATATTAACAAATTTCTAAGAATAACCTAAAAAGTCACGATAGCCGAGTTGTTGGGTGGTCGGAATTTCGAGTCAAGAGACCCGAGTTCGATCCCCAGGTGGCAGTACCAATGAGTTTTTCAAAAAACTTATGTACGAATTTCATCGTTGGCTTGGACATAAAGGCGGCGACGGGCTCACCACCTATCACGTTGTCCCGAAAATATCTTCGGTGGAAGGTGGGTCAAAGGGACTTAATTGTCTAGACTTGACCTCTGTCTACCCCTGTATTGGGAATTGCGTGAAGATATTTATTTTATTTATTATTTAAGAATAACCTATAATTTGCTACTATTCTTAAAAAAATCCATAGGGTTCTTTTGTTTATCTATTAGACTTATTCATTAGATGTAATTAAAACCGTAAGAATGTTAAATTCTCCTAAAGTGTTTTACTATAGAGGCCACGGTATTATTGACTTCAAAATACAAACTAACATCATTTGTCACATCAAGTTTTACAATTACGTCAAACAATGGCTTTCAGATTTTGACAGGCTGAAATAATGATGTGTATAAATGTTAGAAGTTTGAATACAGCGTTTGAATAAGCGTATATGTGTATATGTATGTGCATGTGTATGTATGGCTATGTGTTATATTTTCGTCCTTAACTTAATTGCGCCTACCACAAATTTCACCATATCATAGGTTGACTGGAAGAGAATGCCTATAGGCATTAAGTCCGCCTTTTGTGACCTATACGGAATCGCAATAAAGATTAAATAATAATAATAATAATACAATAATTAATATGATATACTAAATCTCTGGTCAAATATTAAGTATTACATGCACGCTAGTAATTGTTATAAATAAATAAATAATAAATATCTTCACGCAATTCCCAATACAGGGGTAGACAGAGGTCAAGTCTAGACAATTAAGTCCCTTTGACCCACCTTCCACCGAAGATATTTTCGGGACAACGTGACAGGTGGTGAGCCTGTCGCCGCCCTTATGTCCAAGCCAACGATGAAATTCGTACATAAGTTTTTAAAAACTCATTGGTACTGCCACCTGGGGATCGAACTCGGGTCTCTCGACTCGAAATTCCGATCACCCAACCACTCGGCTATCGTGACTTTTTTTTTAAAAAGTAATTGTTAATATGTATAATCGATTATAGTTGTAATAACATCTCAATGCCACGTAAGTGTAAATAAAGAATTATATTATGATGAGGGTAAATAGCGTCTGAGGTGTTACTGGTCTGGTACTGCAATGGCCAATCCGCTTGCCAAACGTGGCGACTGTGCAAATCCTCCCCATGAGAAAGGCCTATGTTCTGCAGTGGACTTTAACAGGCCGTTATGTATGTACGAGTATGATGATGAATACTTTCTTTAAAAATAGGCACCATTGCTACCAGAATTCATGATTACATGACAATTACTCTGTTTTAAGACAAAGTACTTGTTAACTTTAACTTAACGCAAGGAATTTTATGTCTAGGCATATTCCTTTTAAAGCCAGACATCTTGAATTCCATTCAAGAGTTTTGTAACGCTCCAACAAGTAGACCTGAAAAAATAGTAGACTAGTATTGAGATTTTAGGTACAGATACGTAACAGTTACCTATTTCGCTTACTTTTATAAGTTATTTTAATTCACAGAGTTTTAACCAAAACTTATATTTGCTACCTTTCAGAAATACCTGAAAACGAAAAAAAATACATGTAAATTATATTGCCTACAGAGTTACTTTCGCCGCTTTCTTCTCCGTCATGGGAACCCCTTCCCCCTTTCACCCCTTTTACCGGAAATAGACCGACATTACATACATTGCAGTGATTTCAGAATAAGTAGCTTAAGCACTTGTGTCATGGAATCGGAAATAACGAATGTACCACAAACACCCGAATACTAGACATAAGATAATAGAAATGTACAACAATTTTTTCTAAATGTAAAATGGTTTTCTAAATTGACCCGTCCAGGGATCGTACCCGGGGCTTAAAGCGAAATGTCTAGGCCGATACTATCTAGGCCTATAACTATAATTAATTATAGGCCTTGATAAATATAATTTATTAATTCAGTAAGTTGAGGACTGGTTATTGTAGATGTACAATGTAAAAATAACATTAAGTTATTAGTGACGCGCCATACTTGAAGAAAAATATTTCATTTGTTCATTTCAACACGATGAAAACAAAGACAATAGTTCACAGTCCATACAAGATTACCTTGAGATAGGATTTATTCCTACATCCTTCAGTTGAAGACCTCTCACGAAGTGTTATAAATAAATAAATATAAATATCTTCATGTAATTCCCAATACAAGGGTAGACAGAGGTCTAGTCTAGACAATCAAGTCCATTCGACGCACCTTTCACCGAAGATATTTTCGGGACAACGTGACAGGACCACTCGGAAGTCGTAACTTTTCCGTATGTAATCTTCCAAGTTCACGTGCAATGTATCTTGTAATTATACATTAGAGTAAACAACGCTGATGCGCCGCAGTAGTAATACAGCTAAGTGAAACTAATAAGCAACAATGTAATATAAGTTACAAAATAGACCACTTCCTTTCTTACACATGGAACTAATTGAAGGCCGTGTATGAGATACTCGTACATCTAAATTACATTCAATGTATAGAATGATTAGCGTGCTATTTCAGTAGCTAAATAAAGGAAAGAGCCTTTCTGAACCCCACATTTATTAGTAGCAATAGTTTACATGCTCGTAATTCACAATAGTGTTTATAATAGCCAGCGGTCTTAATAAAAAACCTGTGGAGTATCTTTGGCTGCCGACAGATGGCGGGCTAAAATAATCATTGTTGTCAATTCGCGGAAGGTACACTGTAGAGAAACACTTTTTCATATTGTATCAGTTCTGGGTGTTTATGGTACTTCCATTGTACTTACTATGGGACAGGGGAAATGTATGTGAAGTTATCCATATTTATTTGTATTTAAATTATGAGTTAGAATACTGCGCATAATAGATTTAATCCTATCTAAATAGAAAATTTGATCCCTGCTCACAATAAATAAATTGTTAATCAAAGCCTGTTCGTAATAGACTCTATACCACAACAAGCATTCGATGGAAACAATTTATCATTGTATTGTAAAGCAGCGCAGCAATCGACCACAGAGATTGATACGTGTCACACCGATGTATTCGGATCACGCTGCTACGGTACTGACGATACGATATTGGAATCGAAATTACAATGGCTGATAGAAATCTATTCCATCTCGTGTTGCAGGAATGATTAAATTGATAAGTTGTAAAAACACAAACATAAACATTAATATATCTATGTGATAACTAGCTTTCTGCTTACATGTATATGGACATGGAATAAGCTTAATTAACGACTTCCTAAACAACTAACACAGGCGGGATTCGAAACCACAACCACTCATACCACTGAGACACCGTGTTCTTCACACCTCAGTTCAAATTTTAAATCTCTGTTTTTACTTTCTCTTTATAGTGACGTTGTTCCTTTCTTTACCGTAGATCCCGATCTTGAAAAGGAAAAAAACACCCACAGAGCAGTTTTTTTTTTCGGATTCTGTGACGATTTCAATAACAGCCATTCGAGTCGCCTCAGTTGAACTTTTTTAACATACTACGACAGCAGTCCATGCGATAAGTTATGAGCAATCCATCTCCTATATATCATCCTTTCATCAATTTAAAAGCTTTATTCATGTAATATTTATTTGTACTTGACTCATACCAATGTCTAATATTACATGCAGTTAGTCGCTCTCTCATCTTCCTCTATCATCAATAAAACCACAAAAGTCTTAATAAATAAAAGACCGAAAATATTATTGCGTTAAATAAATTTGAGGTGTAACAAGAATTGGAATTGCCGCCTACTCACATAAAAAATATCTTCACGCACTTCCCAATACAGGGGTAGACAGAGGTCGAGTCTAGACAATTAAGTCCCTTCGACCCACCTTCCACCGAAGATATTTTCGGGACAACGTGACCGTTGGTGAGCCCGTCGCCGTCTTTATGTCCAAGCCAACGATATTCGTACATAAGTTTTTGAAAAACCCATTGGTACGATTCTACCAACTCGGGATCGAACTCGAGTCAATTGACTCGACATTCCGACCACCCAACCACTCGGCTATCGTGACTACTCATAAAAACATATTACAAATGAATGCAATATATCGCATTAGTTTACCAAAGAGTTCTTAAATCGAAACTTAAAATAAGTTTTCATTGGTAATGTTTGTAACTGGGCAGTTCTAAGAACTTTCTGTGCCACCTAGACTGTACATATGGAATTTGGTAATTAGGCTTCTGCCATTTATTGCAGCTCACGCGAGGCATTGAAAACTAGCGCTAAAGTGGTCAGTGGCTGTCCCAGCTCAGCCACACAGAGCCTTTTCACGACAATGCTGTATAAAAATGGCAAGATATATAATACTCAGTAGCATCCCTTTTAATTTTTTTTATTTTTTTTTAACAGTCATTTATGTCAATAGTTTAGAGCGGCAATAGCCTAATGGTTTAGAGTACGGACTGCGAAACATGACGTCGCAGGTTCGGGCCCCGCCATTCGACTATTGACGTAAACCAACTCCAGACAGAAGCATTGCAGCTTAATTGGAGTCGTTAACAGGAATACTAGTAATGTTATTCGGCATAACTAGTATTCTTTTTAAAAAAAATAGTTTGTTTAGTTTAGTTTAGTTACAAATACGAAAGAGAAGCGGTACAACTTCTCTAAGCGATTATCTCTACGACCTTCACGCGGTCAGGACTTTAAAGAAACTAAATTGGATGCGGGTCAGTGAAAATATAAAACGATTGTCCATTACATTTCGCAAGAAATTCTTAATTATTTGATGATCTCAGTGGACAGTGTACATGTCGGCTTTTATGGCTTCGTTAGCTAGTTAATCTAGAAGCAAGGTGCGGAATATATAATAATAGCACCATTGGACTGGACTCGGGTCTCTGAACTCAAATTTCGGTTATCCAATAGGCTATCGTGACTTTTTATTAAGATTAATTATTCATATAAAATTATTTATATAATAATAAATATTTTAATTAGATTAATCAATTCTTAACAGTTATTTCGGATCGCAAATTATTACGAAAGTGAATTCTGGTACAGTACAAAGTCTGCTGAGTCAACTAATAAAAAAATAACAAAATTAGGAAGTAAAAAATAGAATGATAAGATCTATTAGGGCAAATTATTAGCATTCAATATAGCCAGTTGCCGTGCAGTTACGACGTAATAATACACCACCCTCTAGCTTCCCCTGGGTGTCGTAAGAGGCGGCTGAGGAAAGAGCCTTGGTAATGAAATTACTTACCAACACCTTGATAGCCGGGATAGCTATCTAGAAAAAAAGACCAAAATTCACCGCTCGGTGACTGACAGTATCGTCTGAGGTGCGAGGTACTGCGATCGTAAATTTGCTTGCCAGGCATGGCAATTATGGCAAACCCTCTCGTCCGGGAGAGGCCCGCCTTCTGAAATGTTAGTATTTTATAATTTAAATCTTTTGCTATGTCCCTGTAGGAAAAGTATTAAATTAAAAATAATTTTACAAGCAACATTTAGTTACAAACGCATTCGTCTATAGACTGTGCACTGTAAGAGGATAGTCTCAGGTGTCGAATCACATGCAATGCTATGACTATATCTCTCGTTTTTAATTATATTTTATACTTTATACCGGGGCGGCATCAGAGGCAGCTGAATCGGGTAAATGGTGTAAATATGAGTCTTTGAAAGGAGACAATATATTTGTTCCATTTGCGGTAGAGGCGATCGTTCCGTGGGGTCCCCGCGCGATGCAGTCTCTAAAGGAATTGTATCCGCGACAGGTCGTTGCCGCTGGTGACAAGAGGGCTGGTTCTTTTCTCGCTCAACGGTTAAGTCTAGCCATTCAACGTTGAAATGCAGCCAGCGTTCTTGGCACCATGCCAGGAGGAGTAGGGCTCTACGATTATAATAGTTTTTAGTTAATAAGTATTGTAAATATTAACAACATTTTTTCCTGTAAATAAATTATATTTTAAATTAGTTATTAGTGTATACATGAAGTGTTCGTTATCTATAAAGAAATACATACATACATACATACATATAAAGAAATTTTATTAAAAAAACGTGCACAACATCGAGTACATTGCTGTGATCCAAAGTAAATAGTTAAAGTTGAATAAGAATCTACAAAGTTACCACAAACACTCAAATTTAACACAATCTAGAAATATTTGGTTTCTGGATACCATCCGGGAATCAAGTCCGAGACTACATATCATCAGCTCAAACAGGACAAAGGTCTCTCCGTAAAGAGCATGGGCGATGATCGTCATGCTTGGCAAGCGGAATGGCGATCTCGGTACCGAACACCTCGATATTGGGCGCTAAATAGTTTTATGCTAAATATTGTTTTCGTATTTTTGAGATGATTACCATCTGTCGGTAGGCATTGGTATTGATAAAGCTTTTCACTTACTCGGCTCTTACGACACCTGTGGGAAGATAGGAGGTGTAACATTCTTACGCGATCACCACCAGCCAAGAAAGCTGTCTTCACTACTGTTAAAATTGTAACTTGGTGATGTCCGTATACAAGAGATATTTAAGAAAAATTTACGTCTTAACAAAAGCTTTAAAAGTCAAAACCATTATTTTCGAAAGATCTCTGTCTTTATTTTTATTATATTCACCACTTCCCATTGTTCTGTACTAAAATATATCCTCAGACTCTAATTTTATCTGTAAGAGATAGCTCCCATGACGCGAGTACGATACGGTACCACGACGCGAGGAATAGGGCTGTTCGATAATAGTAGTTAGTTATTAAATAAATATGGATATATAAAACACATTATTTATCTGTATATAAAGTGTTTAAAAACTAAACTCCCTAACGTCAGGCTGGGGAGACGGTGCCCGTCACCGTCTCCCCAGCCTGACGTTGAAAGAGCATTCCTTTGAACTTCTTTCTTCGCTAAAATCTTTTATTTGAGAATTCCAGTAATGTTATATTTGTTTTTATTACATAAGGGCTTGTAAGAGCCCACTGTAATGTACTGTACACAGTCCTCTATCGTAATAAAGATGGTAATACCAGACAGCTTGCTCCTTAGAGTGCACCTCTAAGCTATAGTCTGGTCTTTTTTGAGATGGTAGTCCCGTTATCTATCAATAACCGTAGTAGACTTTTCTGTTAAACGCTTCTTATAACACCTATGGAAAGAATGTCTGTATAAGTACTAATGTATTTCTTAAATGTAAAGATTTTTTTATAACCAATACATATGTTATCCAATTGAAATGTCCAAAACATTATTGTATATTTATTTTATGTTAACGGATAGTTCAGCACAAGCTTATTTAATTGCACGTTAACGCATTCATTTCATATGAGAAATGAAAGTGAGGTTCTAAATTGTTATTCTAGGCAGCATCGAGAGCTACACGTGTAAAGATTTTTACAATGCTAACGAAATAAATTAGTCAGCTTACATTTCTTACTTACTTATCGATCAATAAAAGTCCGCTGGATACAGGCCTCTTCAGTAGTAGGAAGTGTTGGCCTTAAACGCCGCGCTTGGCAAGCGGTTTGGCGATCGCAGTACCAGACGTATTGTTATTTTTCAAGATGGTAATCCCGCCATCAGTCGGAAGCGAAGCAAAGGGGATGTTATATTCTCACGCCATAACCACTCGAAACGTTACTTAGCGGTCTGTTAAAATAAAATATAGAATACACGAGCAAGTCTCTCCTATAAGCGGAGTATCGACCGCGGCTTCAGACAACACGCACGTACTTGAGCCGTCGTTGCCCGTTACCGTTGTTCAGTGAAAAGCCTGTCAATTAACACTTTCAGGATTATTTTTGGTGAAAAACTTTATAAAGAGGGTTCATATACTATGAATGAAAAATATAATAGCATTAAAGTACAATGACTGTGACCTCTGGGAATGAGTTGATCGCTCCCATGCATAATTAGAAAAATTATTATGTCATTTCATTTCTTATGTTAAAAAAATTTGTTTAGAATATCTAGAACGACAGTTGTAGCGGATGTGGCGTTGCACTTTAGATACTGCTGCCCATCACCAGTCCGTTTTAGCATGACTTATTAAGAGATGGTTGTTACACAATCGTTACTCGCTTACGATACTCAAGGTAACAAAGTGGTTGGTAACTATTAATCCGATACCGCAATGCATATCTGCTTTCAAATGCCAGTCTCCCACAACATTAGAATGTTTAATTGTAATATTGCTTAATTTAACTAAAATAAATAATAGGCTGGATTAGCCGAAAGCCTAAAACTCGTCGTCGAAAAAAAGGGGTAAACATTGAATATAAATAAATAATACTCGAGTCATGGATTTTCATGTTTTAGTAAAATATTTATCTATTATCTATGTATGTATATTGTATCATTTGACTTGGACAGTAAGACGGCGATAGAACCAATACTGTCTGGTCCTAAATAAACTGTGATGTAGTATGGGGGATGGAATGGTGGAGTGTTGTCTACCTCAGGATTGGGAAAGTGCGTTAAAAAAATAACCTGGATTATGAATATTTAACAACAAAGACAAACAAAATATTCATAGAAAATTTTGTTTGTCTTTTTGAGGTTCAGGGAGAGACATAGGCTACTCTGTTCCCTGAAAATTAAAGAATCGTGGATAATTTCTTGATAAGGCTCAGGACGAAGGCTCAAAGGTTCTGTTTGCGACAGAAATTATTAAAAAACAAAACTTAATTGCAATCCGGGCGTAGGCGTGTATTTGCGTTGAGAAAAATGCCTATTTAAAGGATTATCTACTTTCCTTTTAATTTTTCTTTTGTTCAAAAGACGCGAAAAAAAGATCACTAAGTCTCGTTTTTTATTTACATAGAACTTTACATAAAAGACTTATAGAACTATAGAAAGATTCTACACTTATATAAGAGTCATATAATATTTTACGACACGATAGTCTGCTTGATAGTGAGCCTACTTTCGAAATTTAGGGTTGTGGGTTCAATCACTTATACACGAGTCACGGCGTAAGTTAACTTACGCCGTGACTCGTATATAGATGTATAGCTGTACAGTGTGATAAGTGTATTTTATACGGTTTGTATACAGTACCCGTGCGAAGAGAGGGCTGATTGCAAGCTTATATACACGTTGATGTGACGCTATAATAATACATACATAGAGAAACAATCGCATACATTTTTCCGACCCTAAAGTAAATAGATACAGCATAGCATAACACAAGGTTATGAAATCGAAAATAACGACGGTACCACAAACACCTAAACCCTACCTAATCCTTCCCGATTCGATGCCCGAATTACAATGTAGAATACTACTTCTGATCTGGCGGCACCTTGAAACCCGGTATGTACGCCACTCGCCCACGGAAGTCGAACTATGCATGTTCTGTTTATAATTTATTTCCAGAGGTGGGTAACTGAGCAATTGATGTTAGTCCTTAAGAAAGACGACGGGTCTACATTGCGGGTCTCTGCGGAAGACACGCAAGTGTCTGTCTGAAGCAAATTTGCTTGCACGTTAAATTTTTCAAGTAGTAGTTCACTCAGTGGGTTAATATAAATATCGACCATCTTTATAATAGAAATTTTAGTCTGCTGGGTACCTAATGTCAAAATGAAGAGTAGAATGTTCGTAATTAACAAACTGTTGCTGGGGCTTATATTGACTCAATTAACAGTCGTTACTATCGAATAAATTGTGTTTGAAATTATTTATTATTTTTTTTTATTTTTTTTTATATTCAGCATATTAATTTAAGGGAAATTATTAAATGCATGTTTCGAATTCTTTTCTGCTGAATAGAAGCTCCGGTAAGAAGAGGGTCGAAAAGCCAATTGGTTGCCTTAAAGAAATCGTTATACAACGATAAGGCCTCCAAGTAATACCTACTTCCAATGTTCTTCCCTTATGATTCCTTCATTTTGTGTTTTGTTTGTAGTGTATAACAAAGTATATTAATTCATTTATTCAAAATGTCCTCTGACTGTATGGTATTTGGAATTGCTTGAAGATAAATATCCGGCGTCTTAGGTCCATTAATCAATTAAACACACCTCAATCAATTAAAGATTTTTGAATGAAGTAAATTTAGATATAACTAGCCTAAATGATATTGATCCTGCCTTTTAAGTTAATAGTTTCGGTTCTATTCCCGCTAGTAGATGTATGCAAGAGGATTTTGAATGCTAATGTCTGAGTTGAAGTCAAAAATATATATGTATATTTCCCAAAAAACAGGAAATCCTAGTTTGTATCTAGACATATCGTCTATGATTGCGGAAAACTAATAGAGGTTGAATTAAATTTACACCATTGTACTTAATATTATGTTTTCATTCACTTTTCCTATACTGATTGGATAATTCATTAAAACTCAGAAATTTTTATACCATTTCAGCTTCAAATGATTATAACCAATATAAAATGTATGTAAATTATTATAACCAATTTAGAGGTAGTCCACTTCACATCAGTATTCTGCAAAGTCGTCGAGTTCGTCCGCCCGTTCCGCCCCGGTCGAGTCCTCCCGTTCATGTAACAACAAAAGGAACTGATCTGTTTAGTGAATTTCGTGGAAATTTCTTAAATTTCTCATTCATATTCCTCTACAGTCAATGAATACGCAGTAAATAAAAATAAAAGATAATTACCCATTTTTTTAAATTATCATTTTTAAAGCATATAAGTTATGCTGAACTTTTTCTTATTAAATTAAGGAGAAAAAATGTTTAAAATATCAACTAACGCCGTATCAGTTAAAATTTTAAAAACCTTTTCTCTTTAAGTTCATAATAAAATGATAATTTTATGTGTCGCGGGCAAAAGCTAGTATACTTATATGTATGCTAATATTGCCTTTACCGCAAATCAACTACGGGGCTGTTCAGGTATCGCATATATGCATTAAATCGGTTTCGAGTTGTGACAGACCTCAGAAGTACAGCCCAAATGTCTTTGATAATAGCAAACGTGTTTTGAATCACGCAGACATTCAATATCGCTGTATTTGTCATCGCTGCACTGTTTAGTTTTGAGTTTTTTACCGTAACAATACAAGCGCGTGCCGAGGTCGTATTAACGCAAGCATAAGGTAGGAGTGATTCTTTCATTCAAAGATTCACTCAGCGTTATGTGTATAATGGCCTTAAAGGCTTAAAAGGCTACGTACAATACGTTGCAATAACTTTTTAGCTTATTATTTCCAATTATTTAATACTATTGTGAGTCTATTTCGCCTCAAAGCATATTAATTCTATTGAAGCAAGCTTTAGGCCATCAGGTATTGAGCGATTATCATATGAAAGCATCAGAAAAATAATGTTTAAAGGTGGTATACACTTCACGTATGTCTTAATACTTCGGTAGCTTACTTGGAATAGTTTTACAAGTGACGAGCCTCTCACCGTCTTAGTATCCAAATCCAACAATACAAACACTACATACGTGTGGGGAAACAAGTCAGCAGATTGGGATGAGATGCGACACTTCTTTGCATCCTATCCTTGGCGGCAGGTCTGCTTCTCTTCCGGAGATCCATCGAGATGCGCGGATGCTATAACTGACGTCGTATGTTTAGCTATGGAATATTTTATTCCTTTTGCTGATGTACCGGATGGTGGCAAAGCTCGCCCATGGTTCAGCGCCGAATGTTCCCAAGCTGAAAAGCTTAAACATTTGGCGTACCTCTCATGGGTTGACGCTCGAAACCGTAAAATTCCGGAAGTCAGATCCAAGAAGAAAGCCTTTAATCTAGCTGCCAAGTCTTACAAAAAGGTGTTGCGGAAGGCTCGTTTCGAACGCATTAGGCATATTGGCGCGAAGCTCTCTGCTCAACCATCTGGCTGTAGAGCTTTTTGGTCTCTTGCCAAGGCGATCGAGACGAGTTTTTGTAAACCTTCACTGCCTCCGCTGGTTAAGCCCGACGGGACATTGGCTCATGTGGCAAAAGAGAAGGCAGAACTTTTCGCGAATCTCTTTGTCAGCAACTCACGTCTGGACACAAGCAACGCAGTTCCAACTTCCCTACCTCCCTGTGTTACTTCAATGTCAGAGGTCCACATTACTAACAAATAGGTCCTCAAAACGTTGCGACACCTGGACGTGAACGAAGCAAGTGGACCTGATGGTATACCAGCCATAGTGCTTAAGACCTGTGCACCCGAGTTGTCTCCTGTTCTGACACGCTTGTATCGCCTTTTCTTGAAGACTGGAATAGTGCCCAAATTCTGGAAGCTTGCTAACGTGCAGCCCGTGCCCAAAAAAGGTAGCCGTGTTGACCCAGTCAATTATCGACCTATTTCGATTACCTCCATAATCTGTAAGATTATGGAGCGTATATTGAACTCGCACCTCTTGGCATACCCAGAACGTAATGATCACCTTAGCGATCGACAGTACGGGTTTCACCGAAATCGGTCGACTGGGGACCTTCTAGTGTATGCCACACATCTATGGGGTGAGGCCCTCGAGAACAGTGGTGAAGCACTCACGGTTTCGCTCGATGTCTCGAAGGCTTTTGACAGGGTCTGGCATGCAAGCCTTATCAATAAGCTTCCTTCCTATGGTATATCCCCTGGACTGATAGCCTGGATAGAAGACTTTTTGCGGGAACGGTCTTTGCGAGTCGTTATTGACGGCTGCTTGTCGGAGTCTATGGCGTTTAATTCTCGAGTTCCTCAAGGGTCTGTACTGTCCGTTGAGTTGCTCTCTTTCTGCTACACATAAACGATCTGCTCGAGCCCGGTATCTTTGGGTATGCAGATGACAGCACAGTTACGGAGATATATCTGGCGCGTGTTCAGGCCAGACAGGATCAAGTACAGTCTGCTCGGGAGGCCATGGTAGAGCGTATGAATCTTACATTACAGGCAGTTTCCAACTGGGGCAATACCAATCTTGTGAGATTCAATGCCACCAAAACGCAAGCGTGTCTGTTCTCCGCCAAAAGGAGCCCGTTCACCTTGGCTCCTAAATTTCAGAATGTATCTCTGGAACACACCGACCGCCTCCAGTTATTAGGTGTCGAGATCACGTCAAACCTTAACTTTGGGCGGTTCATTGAGTCTAAGGTTAAAGCCACTGCAGGGAGATTGGGAGTTCTTTCAAAAGTGCGGCGTTACTTTACTCCGGGACAGCTTCTGACCCTATATAAAGCTCAGGTCCAGTCGGCTGTAGAGTAATGCTGCCACATATGGGCTGGAGCTCCTAAATATCAACTGGCAGCCTTGGGCTCGGTGGAGAGACAGGCCAAGCGGCTAATCGGTGATCCTGACTTGTTTACTACTAATTTGTCCAGTCACAAACACAGACGTCGGGTGGCCAGTCTCTCGGTGTTCTACAGATTACATTTTGGAGAGTGTGCGAAGGAATTACATGAGCTAATTCCCCCTTCCCCTTTCCATCATCGGACAACAAGACGCACAGCGGGTCCTTTTGTTGTGGATATACCCTGCATTCGGACGAAGAGTTTCGCTTCGTCGTTCATAATGCGTACAGCAAAGGACTGAAATAATTTGCCTGCATCAGTCTTTCCGTCCGATTACAATGTGGGTGTCTTCAAGAGAAGAGTGAATAGGCTTTTTCTAAGCTAGTGTACCTACCAACAAAAACTACATCGCCACTTACCATCAGGTGGGATTGTATTTAAATGCTAGCTTATAATGTTTTAAAAAAATACGTCGCTTACTGACACGATGTCAGCTTATTCGCTTGCATGAATTCATAAATTGTCCCAAAAATATCTTCGGTGGAAGGTGGGTCGAAGGGACTTAATTGTCTAGACTAGACCTCTGTCTATCCCTGTATTGGGAATTGCGTGAAAATATATTTTTATGAATTCATAATTACATATAATTTGATATAATGTAAAAAAACATTAAAAAGCGTAACTCATTGTGTTTGCTACAAGATGTCCCTATTTTAATAGTATTCAGTAAGGCCGTGGTCCAGCCTCGGTCCAGCCGGCCCAGACAAGCAACAGCTAAATAAGTCAATTTACGTAATTTTGATTTTATTTTATCTGTAGTGTAATTATAATTTTGATGTTATCTGTAGTAGTTCATAATAGTCGAATAGCAGATTCGAACCTGCAACGCACGTACTAATACAGCGCCATAACCCGTTAGCCATTAATTATAATATAGGATAGTAAACAGAAATTTTATTATGTGTGATTGTAAGAAAGAGGAGCAGTAAATTCTTACAACGACACCACGATACTGAACTATATATACAATTGTACATTAAAAAACTACATTAGAAAAAACTACTTCTTTCTTCTTCTTTGCTATTTAATGTCGTATATAAAACGTATTTTTAAGTAGCTATGGGTAGGGCTACGAAAGGGGCCTCGTGCCTTAAACAATATAGATTCCAAGAAACGGGTACAGAAAAAAGGAACAGACTCCGAAAAAATGCTGTTCGAAACTCTATTTCACGTTCTTATGAGACGGCGGGAGACCGTGAAGTATGTTTCTTTGAAAATTTTTATAAAATTACGTACACGCCAAAAGACACTTGAACAGTATGAGTCTAGACTCGCTAAGATTCAAGAAAATCTTGCCAATGTGACGCCTGCACAGCAAGCGCATGGGTTAGGCCTAATTTACGAGTATGACCGCCCAGTCATCGAGTCTACTGAGCAGAGAGCTCCTAGACTCGGTCTAATTTATGATCGATTAGCCAACGAATCTGCTTAGGATTCTCAGTTTCTGTACTCCGCACGCTCGCTCCGCTTCAATGACAGATAGCATAAGACACACTTTTCGAGTCAATAATACTATATAATCCACCTCAATGATAACTCCTAAAAAGCCCTCTACAAACTAAAATTACATAGTCATCAAAACCAAGTGCTCATAAATAAAAAAAGTTCATAAAATTAAACCTGCTATTCTATTTCGCATCAAATTAAAGAAAATTCACGTTAATCGGATCATAAATATCAGCGTAATCGGTGTACATACATAAAAATATATAACATGAAATTGAGAACCTTTTCGAAGAACTCCTTTATGAAGTCGGTTAAAAAGTAAATATAACAAAATAAGATCGGTAAATTATCGTTAAATTTAAATGTGTAGCGCAAATACAACATTTTTAATCTACCTTTGATGAAAGAGGTCACGTATTTTCCGTAAAAAAACAATTCCAATGCACTGTATAACGATGGATACGCAAACTTACTGCGTATCCATCGTTATCCAGCGACTTAAATGCGCCGGTAACATGCAATAAAATTATTAAATTTTGGTACTTATTAACCAGCTAAACACGGCGATGCTTCATTGTGGCTAGCAGGACTTTAAATGAGGCATGGTTACTAGCGACTAGGCTAGACCATCGTGTGGCTCAGAGGTAAGAGGTCGCTATATATCCACACAATATATCCATCCATAGAGTATCGCCTATTAAAAATCAATAAAAATGTATCAGTAAGGAATATTTTATTAATATATGTCTTTATTATTACGAAATAGTTTGTACTTTCTATGTTTTTTAGAATTGTTTGCCTGTATTTGTTGCATTTGCTAAATAAATATAATTTTTTCAACATTTGTTCTATATGTTACAAGTGAAAAGTCTGGAAAAAAAATCACAAATACTATTGTAGTATCCTGTATATTTGTAAACATTACATTAAATTATGAAACATTACATTACACAAAAACTTAAACATTACATAAAATAAGAAAACAGTATTTTTTTTTTTTAAATATGCTTCTTCATCCTTTTCTACAGTTCGTTTGTACACATGTTTTACTTCATGTACCCTAACCCACGATTTTTTCAAAATCGGTTCCTTTTCTACGTTGTCCGTAAGAAAACGATTATTAGCGATAAAAGCTTGAATTTTAAACTTTCATTTTATTTCATTTTGTTTTTTTATTTATATTGATCTCTTACAATAAAAAAAAATGTCTTCACTGTAAGGTGAGTCGAAACGACTTAATTGTCTAGACCTCTGTTCAATACAGAGGATTGCGAATAGCATGACCCAATATTTATAATAATATTATATTTATTTATTATGCTTTGTAATAATATACAATAAAGTTATTTAATATTAAAGCCGTTCACTGTACAATGCACGTGTTAGGAGCCAACTAGTATGTAACGCAGTCATTTGGGCTCCACATGCAACTAAATATAGTCATAGGTTGGAGAAGGTGCAGAACAAATTTGTTAGGTAACTATATATGAGGTTATATGGGGTGTACCCATATTACCCATTAATGTACCTAACACTTTCTATCCCCCGGAATGGTAGGATACAATGAGCTTAGAACTAGGAGGGAACTTACGCCAATATTATACATTTTTATAGTATTTAGAGGAAAGGTTGGTACCGCGAAAGTATTGGCACAGGTGAGACTGTGTGTGCCGGATAGGTATGTGAAAAAAAGACGCCGGCCGCCACTGCGTAGCTTGCCGCACGGGCGCACCAACCTGCTCAAAGTGGTTCTGTTGACGCGTGCGATCCGCACCATTAACCTCATTGCCGAAGAGGTTGATCTGTTTTGTTGCACTCTGAGTGATCTAATAAAGTTAGCAATGTGGTTTATATGCTATAGGTCGTTTAACTAAGAGGTATGTATTATAATATACTTACATAATATTTAGAAATATTTTTAATATTGATACTTTAATAATATCTGGATTAAGCTATCGCATTGGGGTTTTCCTATAAGGATGGTGTATATTAGAAATAATCTTCACGCAATTCCCAATACAGGGGTAGACAGAGGTCTAGTCTAGACATTAATTGTCCCTTTGACCCACCTTCCACCAAAGATACTTTCGGAACAACGTGACAGGTGGTGAGCCCGTCGCAGTCTTTATGTCCTAGGCAATACATAAGTTTTTGAAAAACCCATTGGTACACATTTTTTCACCCCTATCAAAAGACAAAGAATTCACATATGTGATTTTATTCATTTAAAGTAAATATCTCGTATGCAGTGCAGAATTGTACAATTCAAATAGAAAATCATTAAAGTGACAAAGCATTGTCAATAATAAAGTTTCACAGTTTCCGATTTAACAGTTCGCATGAAAATTGCATTTACATATAGCCTTTGTGGACTCAAATATTCGCTGTGCATCTCATGGATCTCTCGGATGGCAATTGATAGAAAATAATTAGTCAAAAATATACTATAGAAATAATAATAGCTGAAGAAGCATTTCTTTGTAAAATTCGGGTTATAACTTTAAAATATTCGAACTAGTATTTTTTGAAAAAGATTTTAATTTTCAAAACAGTAAATATGTAAACAAGCTGTTGATCTGTTGAGAGAGAGAAACTAGATTTTGCTTTACAGATTTTATGGACTCCGAAGACAGCTCACCGGTTAGATTTTACTTAACTTACTTTTCAAAAGACTTTCGTACGCGCGTATAAAGACGGCGAGCATAAATCGAGCGGCAGCTTCTAAATCTGCGTGAATGGTCCGACCTAATCAGTGTAAGACCATTCGCATGCCTCTAGGCCTTACAGAATACCGTCGTAATGTCCTACCTGTATAACGATGGATACGCAAACTTACTGCGTATCCATCGTTATCCAGCGACTTAAATGCGCCGGTAACATGCAATAAAATTATTAAATTTTGGTACTTATTAACCAGCTAAACACGGCGATGCTTCATTGTGGCTAGCAGGACTTTAAATGAGGCATGGTTACTAGCGACTAGGCTAGACCATCGTGTGGCTCAGAGGTAAGAGGTCGCTATATATCCACACAATATATCCATCCATAGAGTATCGCCTATTAAAAATCAATAAAATGTATCAGTAAGGAATATTTTATTAATATATGTCTTTATTATTACGAAATAGTTTGTACTTTCTATGTTTTTAGAATTGTTTGCCTGTATTTGTTGCATTTGCTAAATAAATATAATTTTTTCAACATTTGTTCTATATGTTACAAGTGAAAAGTCTGGAAAAAATCACAAATACTATTGTAGTATCCTGTATATTTGTAAACATTACATAAAATTATGAAACATTACATTACACAAAAACTTAAACATTACATAAAATAAGAAAACAGTATTTTTATTATTTTTATTTTTTTTAAATATGCTTCTTCATCCTTTTCTACAGTTCGTTTGTACACATGTTTTACTTCATGTACCCTAACCCACGATTTTTTCAAAATCGGTTCCTTTTCTACGTTGTCCGTAAGAAAACTATTATTAGCGATAAAAGCTTGTATTTTAAACTTTCATTTATATTTCATTTTGTTTTTTTTTTTTTATTTATATTGATCTCTTACAATAAAAAAAATGTCTTCGCTATAAGGTGAGTCGAAACGACTTAATTGTCTAGACCTCTGTTCAATACAGAGGATTGCGAATAGCATGACCCAATATTTATAATAATATTATATTTATTTATTATGCTTTGTAATAATATACAATAAAGTTATTTAATATTAAAGCCGTTCACTGTACAATGCACGTGTTAGGAGCCAACTAGTATGTAACGCAGTCATTTGGGCTCCACATGCAACTAAATATAGTCATAGGTTGGAGAAGGTGCAGAACAAATTTGTTAGGTAACTATATATGAGGTTATATGGGGTGTACCCATATTACCCATTAATGTACCTAACACTTTCTATCCCCCGGAATGGTAGGATACAATGAGCTTAGAACTAGGAGGGAACTTACGCCAATATTATACATTTTTATAGTATTTAGAGGAAAGGTTGGTACCGCGAAAGTATTGGCACAGGTGAGACTGTGTGTGCCGGATAGGTATGTGAAAAAAAGACGCCGGCCGCCACTGCGTAGCTTGCCGCACGGGCGCACCAACCTGCTCAAAGTGGTTCTGTTGACGCGTGCGATCCGCACCATTAACCTCATTGCCGAAGAGGTTGATCTGTTTTGTTGCACTCTGAGTGATCTAATAAAGTTAGCAATGTGGTTTATATGCTATAGGTCGTTTAACTAAGAGGTATGTATTATAATATACTTACATAATATTTAGAAATATTTTTAATATTGATACTTTAATAATATCTGGATTAAGCTATCGCATTGGGGTTTTCCTATAAGGATGGTGTATATTAGAAATAATCTTCACGCAATTCCCAATACAGGGGTAGACAGAGGTCTAGTCTAGACATTAATTGTCCCTTTGACCCACCTTCCACCAAAGATACTTTCGGAACAACGTGACAGGTGGTGAGCCCGTCGCAGTCTTTATGTCCTAGGCAATACATAAGTTTTTGAAAAACCCATTGGTACACATTTTTTCACCCCTATCAAAAGACAAAGAATTCACATATGTGATTTTATTCATTTAAAGTAAATATCTCGTATGCAGTGCAGAATTGTACAATTCAAATAGAAAATCATTAAAGTGACAAAGCATTGTCAATAATAAAGTTTCACAGTTTCCGATTTAACAGTTCGCATGAAAATTGCATTTACATATAGCCTTTGTGGACTCAAATATTCGCTGTGCATCTCATGGATCTCTCGGATGGCAATTGATAGAAAAATAATTAGTCAAAAATATACTATAGAAATAATAATAGCTGAAGAAGCATTTCTTTGTAAAATTCGGGTTATAACTTTAAAATATTCGAACTAGTATTTTTTGAAAAAGATTTTAATTTTCAAAACAGTAAATATGTAAACAAGCTGTTGATCTGTTGAGAGAGAGAAACTAGATTTTGCTTTACAGATTTTATGGACTCCGAAGACAGCTCACCGGTTAGATTTTTACTTAACTTACTTTTCAAAAAGACTTTCGTACGCGCGTATAAAGACGGCGAGCATAAATCGAGCGGCAGCTTCTAAATCTGCGTGAATGGTCCGACCTAATCAGTGTAAGACCATTCGCATGCCTCTAGGCCTTACAGAATACCGTCGTAATGTCGAAGCATTTCGTCATTAAAAGGTTCGTCATTGAAGGTTGCGTTTCGTCCGGTGAGTGAGAAGCCGGAGTACCCTTCCTGTCCTACCCGGAGGATATATAATCTGTATCTCCCACGGTTTATCGTACTATATTACGTTGTATCCAGTTAATTAAAGTACAGTACCTTGTCCCTGACAAGAGTGTTGTGTTATCCCTAAAGAGTTAGATGATGATGTCACCGGTCTGCTTAGTTTCGGTCTGGTATTATTGATACCGTTATTGCTGTTTTTAAGATCCCTTATTTTTTTTTTTGATAACCGCGGAGGAAAATGCTTTACGCACGAAGGTTTCCTGGCCGGGAGGCCACCGAAAGTGTCGGACTCGGATCTCAGAAGGAAAAACATGTCGACTAAAAACTATCCACGGGATGCTGTAGGCCCGGAGGCCTTTTAGTCTAGAGGACCTAGGTAAGGTATTGGTACCATGTCCGTACACTTTAGACTGTTACCGGTCTGATGACACTTAATCTGGTAATTTTTAAAATGGTTAATTTGTTGGTAATCAATTGCATTTCTATTAAAGTAAATTAAAAACGAAGACTGTACTAATTTGTAAATGTAACAAAAATCTTTGAGGCTAGTAAAATTTATAGATTTACTAGCTGACCCAGCAAACTTTGTTTTGCCATATAAAATAGGGGTTAATCGTAGGGGGGGTCGAAAATTTAGGGTCGCATATTTTTTTAATGCCGTATCATAAAAAAATAAAAAAAATATCTAAAAAAATATTGGTTTGGACTACCCTTAACATTTAGGGGGATGAAAAATAGGTGTTGTCCGATTCTCAGACCTACCCAACATGTACACAAAATTTCACGAGAATCGGTTGAGCCGTTTCAGAGGAGTAAGGTAACTAACATTGTGACACGAGAATTTTATAAATAAGACTAGCTGAACCAGCAAATGTTGTTTTGCCATATAAAAATAGGGCTTGATCGTAGGGTGGTGAAAATTTTGGGTTTTATGTATTTTTAATGCTATCATAAAAAAATATTTAAAAATAAAAAAATAGGGTTGGACTACCCTTAACATTTAGGGGGGTGAAAAATAGATGTTGTGCGATTCTCAGACCTACCCAATATGCACACAAAATCTCATGACAATCGGTTGAGCGGTTTAGGAGGAGTAAGGTAACTAACATTGTGACACGGGAATTTTATATATAAGATTACGTTTTGACAGTTACATAGGAAAAAGTTTTTCATGTAATGTTGACGAGTTTATCATGTGTACTGTAATGTTAACTTCACACACTAGGTTACCAGTTAACGTTTACTTAACGTCACGTTACCTATTCATACTCGTACATATTGCGTAGGATAACGATAGCTACTCGTCTTTTAAAAGGCGGAAGTAACTCTTATCGTTAGTTGTGTAAATTTTTAATTTATATTTGAAAAAGTAAAAATAACTCAAATTTCATAGGCTTGGACACTAAGATGAAGATAGGCTCACCGCATGCACTATAAGTCGAAAAAACTAAACTGTCTAGACTTCTGACTACCTATGACAATTGTGAAAATATTAGATACAGTTGTATAATAAATGCACTTTAGTTTTAAAGGTACATCTTTGTTACATCTTTTACAATACCCACGAGTATCTACGTTTTGCGCAGGTTTATTAAGGCAGGAAAATAATATCAGGACAAAACTATCGCGTTGTCTCAGTAATCGGCTTAAATCGAAACGAGAGCTAATCCTGTTACTTTAAAAATTATTTATTTTTTTGTTTATTTTGTACTAGACACCGCCGGCGACTACGTCCGGGCATTATATCGAAAGCAGCACCTCTGTTTCAACTTTCTGAGCCTGAACCTTAAATTTTCTGTAAAGCTCAGATACCTCTTTGCACCCCCAATATTACACAAAAAAATACGTTAAGCAAAATCATGCCCCAGATCTTAGTGCAAAGTGCACAAAGTAGGTACAGCGATCGCCAATCCGTTTGCGTGGCGATTATGGATTATCCTCTTTAACTTTGACCTGCAGTGGACTTTACAAACCGTAACTTAGTTCCTCTCGCATTTCCTCAATACTCTGGTAGACAGTGGTTCAGACATTAAGTGTTTTATCTAATACACAGAAGCCTACTTGGGACGATGTGATGGCTGGTGAGGCTATCGCTGTCGTAGATGTGTATTTACACAGATAAGTGTTAATAAACATACGTATAAATACTTCGAAGGCAGAGTCACTACTTAAGCAGTGTGGTCGTCTCGAATTTAATAATTTTTTTTGATAATGCTCTCGAGGTAAAACTGCATGCATATAGGATTTAAACTTGTAACACTTAACTTTTAAGGCAGTGACACTACTAGACTATCGAGCTGTCCTCGCCAAGGTTTTTTCAATTGAGACAGGATCAATAGCTGTCACGTTGCGTCAAATTAAATCCGGTGATATGTCTAAAAATAAAATGACTAAAAATTGTCCTGACCTCTGACTGTCTGAGTATTGGGGTCACGCATCCCCTACGCGTGTCTTAGTACTATATTTATTAAAGGAAAATCTTTATGTTCCGTCTATGTTAAAGCCATAAAAAAGTTCAACCTTAATCTACAATGGAAATGATGAAATATTATAAACCGTAAATGGTTTGATAAATTTACTTAGAAAAAAAAACCCTCATGAAATCTCGTAGCTCCAAGTATATTTATGTAACAAGTCCGTGCATAATTATACCACTTTATATTTAATTTTAATTCTTGGTTTACTGGTACGAAGACTTACGTATTTGTTCATTGGCTTTGAATGTTTTCACCTATTTATTTTTCGGTTTATAATCAAATACTAGTTTCAACATTTATTTTAAGAAAAATCATATTTGCGGAACAACAATCAGGTATACTTAGCTATCTTATATAAATTAAGTGGGAAAAGTACAAGTTTTTGATATATTTATATCAAATATAATATACTTATACAGCTTGTCCTAATACTGGGGCTTGTCAAAATACATAAGTATGAATAGTTAAAGACTGCCAAAGCAAATGATTTTTCTCTTAGTCGCATTCTCTTACACACCCCTGGAAACAAAGAGTGTGGCATCTTGGAAATGAAAATCATTACCGACAGATGGCGGGATTATCATCTCGAAAAATTTAAGACCAAGATCAAGCTGCACATTGACCGAAAGCAGTGAGCCATGCGAGTCTGATACAGTGATCGCCAATCCGCTTGCCGAATGTGTAGACCAAATCGAATTTGTGTACCAAGTTCTCTATTCAGAGAAGGCCTAATTTGCAGTTTACGTAAGTATTAAGAGTTGCAGTGAGTATTATCTATCACAGTAAATCAAATACACGCATTACAATCTCAAAATAGCCGAAGCTTTAATATAATTACAACCACAACCAAACAATTTAATCTTCAATTAGAAATATTCCCACTACATACTTTAAAGCAATACACAGTTAATTTAATAAACTCACTTCGCAATTCCTAAATAATTTACGTTACTTAAGTTTTAACAACAATTTAATACTTTTCCACAGCAAAATATGAGCCTCTCTAGAAACGAAAATTTGCCATGATTGACCTGCTGGAAGACAAGCGAATTGGAGAGTACAGTACTAGAAACGTTTTTTAGACGCTGCTGCCTTCCAAAGTCCTGCTTTACTTAGATTTCGTATTTTTCTTCTCTGGTGAGCTTTTAGCCATCTTAATATCAAAGCTTACTTACTTTAGTTGCTTATCTTCACGCACAATACTTGACGGGGTAGCCAGAGAGAACAGATCACCAAATGTCACGATCCCTGCATATCTCTTTCACTTCTTTCAGATTCATTATCTTCTTCATACATCTAGTTATCCGAGTACTCTTGACCCTGCCCTCTTCGAGCAATTTGCTCTTCAATATGGTCTTCGAAAGTTAGTTTTGGTCTACCTCGACACCTTTTAATATTAACTTTCGCACTATATAATTTCTTCACTATTCGGTCTTCACTCATTCGCTCAACGTACACAAACCCTTATCAATTTTTCTGACAAGGTCATCTTTTAAACCTGCCATATTGCGAATCTTTTCGTTTCATTTTCGGTCGGCCAAGGTAACGTTGCACATTTTACGAAGAGATCGCATCTCCACTACATTCAACCTGCTTTTATGCTTCTTCTGGCATACCCAGGTATCGCTGCCATATAACAAAGTCGGTACCAACACTGCGTTATGTATTGTAAGGCGTGCACTTTTCACTACGCCTTTTCTTTTGACTAACGCAGTCAGGGCACCATTGAGTTTTGTTCCCGGCAGCGACACGCCTGTCTACATCTAAATCTCATCTTCCATATCGGCTAAACGCACTCCCCAAGTATACAATTTAATTCACATATTTCAGACATTCCTGATTTACCCATATTTCACACTTCGTTCTCTCTTCGTCCCTTTGAAATACCAGAACCTTAGTTCTATTAGTATTCAAACGGAGACCTTTAATTTCACATTCTTCTTTCATACACGTGACTAATGCCTGCAGTTCTGCCTCTGATGGCACAATAATCACTACATCATCAACATACAGTAGACAATTTACTTTAATGTCACCCAATTTCACACCCAAACAGCTATCTTTCAGCTTCTGTAAACAGTTGTCGAGATACAGTATGAACAGCCAGGAAGATATGACACAACCCTATTTAGGCCCGTTTGGATGCTAAACATGGGTGACAGGTCGTGCCCTACCCGCACACTGGCTATACAGTCACAGTAAAGTGACTGCACAGCCCTTAGCAATCAACCATTCACACTATACCCCGGCAACAGTTTCCACATTTTCTTCCTTACAACCTTATCAAATGCTTTCTCAAGATCCACAAAAGCACAGAAAACCTTCTGGTTAGCAGCTTCGATGTGATCATGCGGAGGGAAACATTTGATCCGTGCATCCTCTTCCAGGTCTAAATCCGCATTGTGCCTCCCATTGAAATCTTTCCGACTTCTCTTACATCCTACGTGTCAAAACTTCGAGTAAAATTTTCTTGCTAAACTGGTCAAGCTGATCGCCCGACAGCACCCGCAGTCATAATGTGAACCTTTAAATAAAGGTACAATGACTGCGGATTGCCAATAATCCAGGATATCCCCCGTCCGCTAACACAAATTGCTTGACATCGATGATATCCAGCTTTTCGGCTACCCTTGCTTGATATTTATCCCTAGTGTCCGCTTCCTGAAGCTTCCAGCTTCAGATGCTTCCGACCGACTGTGGTTCTGGTATCGACGTCCGATTGCGCCAAGCCGTGAAAAGACCCCTAAATCTAGTAATTACTAGACAGTGATCCGTTCCATGAACACTCGCGTATCCATCACCTGTTTTCGCAGTCGGTCATCCACCAGGAATAAATCGATCATACTTCTCCCATTTCCTCTATGTCTAGTATACATTTGGATTTTCTTATGACTAAACACAGTGTTTGTCACGAGAAGACCCTTTTCCTTGCATACAGCCAGTATAAGCTTGCCAGCATCGTTAACCCTTTTATCACCAAACATTCCAAGCACCGACTCGTACCCTGGCCGAGCGGTACCAACCCATCCATTCAAATCACCACATACAACAATTATTTTGATTCCCCTAACCAAATCTAGAACATCTCTTACATTCTCCCAAAACTCCTCCAGCTCAGATCTGGACGACGAAGCTACCGGCGCATAAACAGCCAAAAGGAATAACTTCGTCAGTCCCAATTTAAAGCGAACCCAGAGAAGTCTCGAGTTCACAACCTTATATGCAGTCATAACATCGACCAACCGAGACAACAGCAATACCCCACTTCCTGGCAGGCACTCTCGCTCTCCGGCCGGAGTCCCGGACCATAGAGCTAACGCCCCGCCAGGTAGCTCTTCAGTACCACTGCTCTTCCGTTTGGTCACGTAACACACGACACCAAATTCTCTTTCTTTCATTATTTTGATCAACTAATTCGTCTTATCCCTGATGCCTCTTCTAACATTCCACGTGCCAACTCTGCACTCTGTCCTCCACCTTCCGCCGTGTCGGGCTGTGTGTGACGCGTGGCGGTCCCCATCGCCACTTTGCGCGCTGCATTCCACACCAACGGGGAAAAGCTGGTGTGCGTCGCCTTGGAGGGACCTAACCCTCGTTGGCCCGGGTGCGTAGCTGAGTAGAATTGCAGCCCTGAGAAGGGCTGCCAGGGGTTACGACGAGCATGCTTCTACAATGACCCCCCGATATCAAAGCTGACTGTAGTAATGTTAATATGTACCTATAAACATCCACGACTTGACTCTACATATATCCTTCAAACAAATGTTTATCCCTCGACCGGCTTCCCGCCTTGTCGTGGCGATGGGACTTGGTAAACGTGGCGTGGATACCCACTGTCACGGTCAAGAGGAAACTACATGGTCAGCCAAACTTCCGTTCGTCATGCTCCCTATCCTCTGCCACCATCAGGCCGCTGGGTGAGAGGAGTGTGGGTATTTCAAGGCGCCGTCTTCCTGCCCTAAAATAAAATAAATAAATATCATCACGCAATTCCCAATACAAGGGTAGACATAGGTCTAGTCTAGACAATTAAGTCCCTTTGATCCATCTTCCACCGAAGATATTTTCGGGACAACGTGACAGGTGGTGAGCCCGTCGCCGTCTCAATGTCCTAGCCAACGATAAATTCGTACATAAGTTTAAGAACAAACCCATTGGTTCGAGCCTGCCATCTCGAGATCGAACTCGGGTCTCTTGACTCGAAATTCCTACCACCCAACCACTCGGCTATAGTGACTAATGTGGCCCAAATATGATTCGCGGCGAGGGAGGGGCTACCAACCGTGAAAGAAGGGGCAAACATGTTTCTTTTGGACACTAAGACGGCGATTACCTTCTATCATGTTGTCCCTAATAAGCTTACAGCCTACTCTATAATGGTGGTGAAGCATACACCCCTGCCTACCTCATAATGGTAAAATGAGTGAAGATGAATCATAAAAATCTTAACAGATTATTACTTTTTTCTCATTAAACTTTTTCTTTTGTAGACGTTACTTCAATATTACATTGCTCCAGTTTTTCTGTTAAGTTTCCAAAAGATCCTTGACAAGTCTATCTTCCAGTTTACAACGAGAGCTACTGAGGGATTTTTTTGAATTGTAATGGCATCGAGAGTAGTAGAAAGGTTTGAATGTAATTACGAACAACGAGACACTTCATTGAACTGGGGTGACAAAATGGATTTCTAAAATAAACTATACTTTAAAAGAACTAAAAATGAACACGATTTGGTAACTAGAATTAAACGCATCGCAAAGCTGCAGCAAAACCCCAATCGACGTGCGTACATTTAAACTGCTAAGGTGAATTGGTATTGAAATAATATTTATAAAGTAGTGATAGTTTCAGATTTTTAATTAAAAGACCCGATATCCTAATAGTTAGAGAACCTACCTTCTGAGCTAAGGGTTGCGAATGCTTGTACTGTAGACGTAGATATGTGTAATAACATTTATCTATATAAATACATATCAATGTACATTGTATCGTTCACTTCGTTCACTTGATCACCAAGACGGCGTTGGGCTCAACAGCCGCCACTCTGATAAGCTCTGGTAACATCACCAGTTCTGTTAAATGTTAATTACCTAATAATCTGTTAATTACCTCGACACCTTTTTATATTAGCTTTCACGCTATATATTTTCTTCACCATTCGGTTTTCACTCATTCGCTCAACGTGCTCAAACCATCGAAGCACGCCCTTATCCATTTTTTAAAACAAGGTCATCTTTCAAACCTGCCATATTGCGAATCTCTTCGTTTCGCTTTCGATCGGCCATGGTAAGGCCGCATATTTTACGAAGAGATCGCATCTCCACTGCATTCAACCTGCTTTTATGCTTCTTCTGGCATACCCAGGTTTCGCTGCCATATAACAAAGTCGGTACCAACACTGCGTTATGTATTGTAAGGCGTGCACTTTTCACTACGCCTTGCCATTTGATTAACGCAGTCAGGGCACCATTGACTTTGTTCCCGGCAGCGACATGCCTATCCACATCTAAATCACATCTTCCATCCCGGCTAAACGCACTCCCCAAGTATACAATTTCATTCACCTGTTCTAGACATTCCTGATTTACCCAAATTTCTTTTCTTTCTTTCATTATTTCAATCAACTCATTCGTCTTATCTCTCATGTCTCCTCTAAAATTCCACGTGCCAACTCTGCACTCCGTCCTCCACCTTCCGCCGTGTCGGGCTGTGCGTGACGGGTGGCGGTCCCCATCGCCGCTTTGCGCGCTGCATTTCACACCAACGGGGACGAACTGGTGTGCGTCGCCTTGGGGGGACGCCCTAACCCTCGTTGGCATAGGTGCGCAGCTGTGTAGAATTGCAGCCCTGAAAAGGGCTGGCAGGGGTCGCGACGAGCACGCTTCTACAATGACCCCCTAATGCAAAAAATGAACTTAAGAATACGTTTCGACGAATGCTTCTCTGGAATGCAAAAAATGAACTTAAGAATACGTTTAAGTTTGTGTGGTGTAAAAGAGGTGTAGTGTTGGCCCGAAAGGAGGAGAAAGACAAAAAAGTTATATATTAACATAAGATCTACCGTTAAAAATTTTTTTACCCTAGAACATTACATATTATCTTGTAAAAAAATTATTGATGTAATTATTTTGACGGAAGCTAATCTAACAGATACATTATGTAGTATGTTTATGATAAATGGCTACACAATGCACACACAGTTGCGCAAATCGCGTAAAGGGGAAGGTATTATTATGTATGTCCACAACAAACACAAAACTACATTAATTAAAACCAACACGATTAATTTTGAAAGCCTAATAATTACGATAAAAACACAATCCAGTTATTGTGCAACACTGTGTGCAGTGTATCGTCCACCTAATAGCCCTAGATATCTATTTGTAAAAGAGTTAAAACGTATCATCAAAACAGTTGATAAAGACACAGATATATTCATTGTACACTAACATAGACACCAAATTAGATAATCCTGTGAAACATCAATATACAAGTATGCTGTCAAGCTATGGTCTTGAGTGTGGGATCTCGGACTTTACACGTATTGAAATTAAAGCTTCAAAATTAACAAAGTCTTGTATCGATCATATTTTTATACGATCCCGCACTCAAGAACTGTTTACAGCGGCCTTAGGTATTGTACTGGCTGATCAACGTGCGGTGGTACTCGCTTGCGTTAGTCAAACAACACAGATACAGGATGATAATTTGCAATTTAAAACTGTATATGAAAATAACAAACTGCAATTATTGTTGAACAATATCGACTGGTAGCCTATTAAAAATCTGTACTGTCCTATTAAAATACACGAATTTATTAAAAATGCCATACAAAATTGTTATAACCAATCTCAAATAAAAATAAAAATTAAGAGTGTATCAAATAGGGATAAAAATAAATGGATAAATAATAAAATTATAAAATCTTGCCTCTATAAAGATAAATTATTTAATGATTGGAAAAATGATAGCAACAATAAAATAAAACGATTAAAATACAATAAAGCTAGGAATCACGCTAAGCTAATAGAAAAATCAAAAAATTTGTTCTTGATTACCAACATAAATAAAAATAAATCTAATCTTCAAAACTTATTGAAGATTTTAAACAATATGACAGGAAGGGTTAAGAAATCAATTGACGATATTATTCTGAACAACTTTGAGAACAGTAGAACAAACTTAGTACAGATAGCTAATAATTTTGCAGATGAATTTAAAAACAGTGTTCATAATATATTGACTAACTGCAGAACTCCGTTACTTCAAAAATTTTCATACCGGTAAATTTAACATTTAGATTTCAGAAAGTAAGATCAGATACAATAAATAAAATAATAAAATCACTAGATGACAACAAGTCTACCGGAATAGATAATATTCGTGCACGTGACCTAAAAATCATTAGACACAAAATTGCACCAGCTATAGCCAAATTAACAAATACCAGTATAACAACTGGAATATATCCTGATGATTTGAAAACTGGAATAGTAAGGCCAATTTTCAAAAAAGGAAACCTTAAGGAGTATGGAAATTATCGTCCCATAACCAAATTACCCACCTTAGACAAAATTATTGAAAAATGTCTGTCAAATCAATTTCTAAAATTCTATGATTCTAATAACATTCTAAATGATAAGCAATACGGATTTCAACCACACAAAAACACCACTAAGCTTCTGAGCAACTTTACTAATTCGATGAACAAACATTTGCATAGTAAAAAACACATCCTAGTAGTCCTTATTGACTTTAGCAAAGCGTTTGATACACTTCAACACGAGACATTGATTGAATCACTGGACGAATCGGGAATTAGAGGACCTGTCCAGAAATGGTGTAAAAATTATCTGGAAAATAGACGTTTTAAAGTTAAGATTAATGTATTATTTGCCGTCATAAAATAAATAAATAAATATCTTCACGCAATTCCCAATACAGAGGTAGACAGAGGTCTAGTCTAGACAAATAAGTCCCTTCGACCCACCTTCCACCGAAGATATTTTCGGGACAACGTGACAGGTGGTGAGCCTGTCGCCGTCTTTATGTCCAAGCCAACGATGTATTTCGTACATAAGTTTTTGAAAAACCAATTGGTACGAGCCCGCCACCGGGGAACGAACTCGGGTCTCTCGACTCGAAATTCCAACTACCCAACCACTCGGCTATCGTGACGTTTTTTTTTTGCCGTCGTCATTTTCGAAATAGTACATAGGTAATTGGGCTGATGCTGTTTATATTGGTCCATGATGGCAAAGCCGCAGCAGGAGAGGTAGGTTGTACAAACATAATGAACGCGCGACGCATGCATACGTACGGACTTGTATGATTACGAGTTAAGAATACATTTAAAAATGAGTACTAAATGTAACGGGTGCAGTGCTATGATATACGATTTATGCTTTATGGAATGTGTACAAGAAAAATGTAAAAAGACGTACCATCTGAAGTGTTTGGCGGTATCGACGAAGCAGTTTGAAGGGTTCACGGAGGAATACAAAGCAAACTGGACATGTCCAGAGTGCATGCTATATGTTCCAAAAGGAAATAACAATGATACACCAGTCCGAGGTAACACTATGAACAAAACGTTTACACAGAGCAGCTGCTATGTCAACAAGGAGCGAGGAAATCGGGTTACTATCGATGATAGTAGGATTGAGGTAGAAGATAAACTGTTTGAGGAGTTGCGAGAGTTTCGTATGGAAATGAAATCTCGCCTTGATCAACAAAGTAAGGAATATGCACTACTCCTAAATAGATTTACTAAGACAGAATCGGAGCTACAAGATATAAGACAGTCTATGAGGGTAGTTTAGAAAAAGCAAACAAAGTAGATATATTAGAATTAAAAATAAAATCTTTGTTAGAAAAAAATGAACACCTCGAAACTGCCCTTAGTAATCAACACCTGGAGACTAAGATTCCATCCCAAGTGCAGAAAGAGCCTGTGCAATCATTTGTTAATGTTGTCAAACAGAAACAAACAGAAAAAATTACACAAAAGGGCCACGAAACCAGTGGCGGAAATCACTGAAGTTGTAGTTGAGAGTACTCTGAAAGCAAAGCAAGGTAATAATACCAAAGCATCTGGCCAGATTGTAGACGAAGAGAAGAACACCGAAAGGAAGGAGCCTGGAGAGTGGTCAACAGAAGAAAAAGTAGATATCCCAATAGTGAAGTAAAAAGAGGGGGGAGTATGCATACCAGTGAAATAAAAGGAACGGAGAAACAAAAATTTTTACATGTTTGGCGGCTACATAAGGATACCACAATATACCACCAAATAGTAGCGAGAACCACTATATGTTATTGTTTAAAATTATTGAACAGTATTGTAGCAATTACTGTGAAGTTATAGTGTTAGGAGACTTTGATTTATATTCTTGTCCTATGTATATTCATAGTTATTTCGAGTACTTTCAATCATATTGTGGGTTCACTCAGAGTAATTACATAGAGAACTGCAATAATAGATGTTTAGATTTAGTTTTAAGTTCGCTATCGGAGGGCAGCGGGGTGAGGGTGCGCGCGGCGGCGGCGCCGCTTGTGCCGGTGGACGCGCATTACCCGCCGCTCGGGGTGGCGGTTACGCTGCGATCGCACAGCCTCAACTGTGACTACGAGTTTAAATCATCTGCAAGCACGCAAACACCTACTGGTAGGAAATTTTATAAGGCTAACTTTCTATTATTGTACTCAGCAATTGCGGCCACAGACTGGAATCCTATGTATGAATTAGACTTAAATAGTAGCTTAATCTACTTTTACCATACGTTAAATTCTATAATTGATGACTGCGTTCCCGAAAAAAAGCGAAGTCCTGGTACCCCGAGATATGTTTATCCCGAGTGGTACACGGTAGAAATAATTCGCAACATAAAATTAAAAGCAAACCTTCATCGACGATATAAGGCGAAAAGGTCGACTGCTGATTATGAAGCGTTCGCTCAGTGTAGGGCAAATGTAAAAAGTTTGATAGCTATTGCGCGAGAACGGTATGAGCAACGAATTCAAAGTGAGCTGTTAAGGGACCCATTGTCGTTCTGGAGTTATGCGAAATCGAGGCGAGCATCGAGAGCGCCGCAGAACATTTTAAAAAATGGTTTAGTTTTAAATACTGAACAATGTGCCGCGGAGTTTGCTAATTACTTCCAATCAGTATTTAGTGAGGAGACAGCTGATCTAAATGTAAGTGCAGCGATAGAGTCTGCGGGTGGAGAGGATGGAGCGGCGCGGGTCCACTTGGACTGGCTGACTCTAGACGAAGTTAGACGGGCGCTTAAACAACTTAAGCCCAAGAGGTCTGCGGGTCCGGATGGTATACCCCCTTATATTTTAAAGGATTGTCGGTCGGTGCTAGCAGAGCCGTTGTTACACATATATAATGAGAGCCTTAAAGCTGCGGTGTTTCCCGATACCTGGAAGTTAACCCGAGTCATCCCAGTACCAAAGGGCGGTTTGGGAAGGTATTTGGATGGATACAGGCCAGTTGCCGTTCTATCGGCTCCTGCAAAAGTTTTAGAGTCGGCAATCCATAAAAACATCTACGAGCAGGTAAGCGCGCAGCTATCTGAAGCTCAGCATGGGTTCCGACCGGCGCGAAGCACGACCAGCAATCTTTTAAGCTATATGTCAAGCGTGGTGCCAACAGGTGACTCTGGGGTCCAGACTGATGCAGCATACTTCGACATTCGTAAAGCATTCGACTTAGTGAACAATGATGTCTTGCTTAAAAAACTGGCAGCAGTTGGGTTCACTCCACATTTACTGCAGTTTTTTGCAAGTTATATGAGGGGTAGGTACCAATATATAGATTATAAAGGGTTTAAATCTGACCCATATTTGACAACGACCGGCGTAAGCCAGGGCAGCAACCTGGGGCCTTTGCAGTTCATTTTGATGATAAACGATTTACCGAATGTGGTACAGGACGCTAAATGCTTATTGTTTGCGGATGACCTCAAGCTCTCTTTAGCAGTGGGTGAAGAGTCAGACTGTGTGAAGCTACAGAGAGACATCGACAGAGTGGTGGAATGGAGCAAGGACAACCTCCTGCAGTTTAATACATTAAAGTGCGCTGTAATCTCGTTCTCCCGATCCCGTGCACCCGTCCATTACCACTATGAGATAGATGGGAATCCGATATCAAGAGTTACAGAGGTTAGAGACTTAGGGGTTATTTTAAACACTGAGCTAAAGTTTCGTGATCATATCATAAAATGTTGTAAAAAAGCGTATAGAAATTTAGGGTTTGTGCTTCGTACAGTTCGCGGTTTTAAAAATATTAAAGCTGTAGTCGTACTGTACAATGCGCTTGTTAGGAGCCAACTAGAATGTAACGCAGTCATCTGGGCTCCACATGAAACTAAATATAGTCTTATGTTGGAGAGGGTGCAGAACAAATTTGTTAGGTACCTATATATGAGGTTATATGGGGTGTACCCATATTACCCATTAATGTACCCAACACTTTTTGTCCTAGGAATGGTAGGGTATAACGAGCTTAGAGCTAGGAGGGAACTAACGCTAATACTATACATTTTCAAAGTATTTAGTGGAAAAGTTAGCAATGCGGATGTATTGGCGCAGGTGAGACTGTGTGTGCCGGATAGGTATGTGGACCGAAGACGCCGCCCGCCACTGCTGAGCGTGCCGCGCGGGCGCACCAACCTGCTCAAAGGGGCGCCGTTGACGCGCGCGCTCCGAACATTATTGATTTCTTGAAAAACATAACATTAATGTTTATAACATCAATTCAACAAACATTTAGTAAAACAGAATTATAGAGGATTTATTAATTTGTTTTCGCTAATATGTATTTTTTTACAGACATTATTTAATGATACAGATTTTTCACAAAAAACCGCACAACTCACACAACTTAATGTGGTTTTTTTTTTATAAAAAAGGGAGGCAAACGAGCAGGTGACTCACGTGATGGTAAGTGATTACCGCCGTGAACACCCGCAATACCAGAGGCATAGCAGATGCGTTTCCGGGCTTACAGTCGTCGACGAAACGAACCGAAATTCGAAAACTAACCGGAATTTGTATATTTAATAAACTTAACATATACTTAACTATAACCTTTTACGAAACTTATGTACGATTTGTATCGTAGGCTTGGTCATTAAGACCGCGAAAATCCGGTGAAATAAAATCCGGTTAAATTTTTAAAAATAAAGTGACTAAAAATTGACTTAATCTCTGGCTGTCTGAGTATTGAGAATGCGTAATTTATAATATATAATAAAGATATAATGTCAGAAATCAGCGAATAGTCTCTTCCATTGGTATATCTTCACACGTAGTCTCTGAAGGGAATTAAGAATTAAAATCATTAACTCCGCAACTTTTTTATACTTTAGTGCAAAATAATCCAGTCTGGTAAAAAATAAACAAAATAAAGAAATTTATGTAATATGAACATTAAATTGCTTTGCCCGAGTCAGAGTTTTTATAATTTCTTATAAATTTATCAAAATAGGGAAAAATCAACGGACACGTGCGCAAGGATTGGACCCGCAACCTGCCGTTCAGTGGTAATCCTCTTACCTTCGAACCACCGTGTCCCACACGTATCAATAAAATAAAAGTCATTTCAATCCGCTTAATTTTTCAATTATTCATTGCGATTCTAAAGTGCTGGTATCATTAAATAAAATATTTGTAAATAATTGAATCGTAATTATTTTTATTATTTTAGAGCAAACTCGTGCAGACTTTTTCCAAATAGAATTATCTAAAAAAAACTTTCACCGAAGTTATAAGGGCCAACGTGATCGTGTCACTTTTCGAGGAACAAGTAGTTTATTTCTCAGAAGTTACGTAACACTGTCCAAGAGTTTCACTGTTAACCAATTGTAACCAATATAGTTATTAAACAATTTGTTTATCTTATTTGTCTTTTATACCTGTCACGTGGTTTTGCCAAGTGTATTCATTTTAGATCAATTTTAATTTATTTTTTATTTATTTTTTACATTATCATTAGCCGCGCTCCATGGTTTCATCAGGTCGCCGAGACCTGAATTATTTTCCTAAAATAAAGCAACTTATGTTACTCTTCATGACATCGCCTATCGAGTAGTGATAACTCTCTTAATCCAGTCGTTACGGAGTTTAGTAGAAACGGGGCTAACAAACTTATAAAAATTGCATTTTTGTTATAAGTACCATATAAACTTAGATATGATATTTTTTTTTATTTGTATATAATTTGTTCTTGTAGTGAAATAAAATAGTCAAGAGAGTTTGTTGCTCAGGTGGTAGGGCCGTAGCAATGCTTTTTTTTTCATAACGCATGCACGATTTATATCTTTGGCTTGGATATACATAGACGGCAACAGGCTTACCACCTGTCACATAGTCCCGAAAATGTCTTCGGTGTAAGGTGGGTTGAAAAGACTTAATTGTCTAGACATCTGTCTACCCCAGTATTTATAATGGCGTGAAGATATTTATTTATATGTTTGCTGCATTTTATTATGAAGTTAGTATGAATGAGAGCTAGTTCCGCTTACGAAGAACATTGAGAGACTTGGAAAATGCAGTATATAATAAAAATGAACGACTACATGCAACCGCTAATTGACACGCAAAGTGTACCTCGCAGTCTAATTGCTTTATAACGCTTTGCAGCTATGTGAACAATGTGTGCAAAAAAAAATTTTTTATAGGAAAAGGGAGGCAAACGAGCTGGTGGCTCACGTGATGGTAAGTGATTACCGCCGCCCATGAACACCCGCAATACCAGACGCTTAGCAGATGCGTTGCCTCCCTTAGAGTGCCCATCCTCCCCCATAATTGGAGGAGGAGGGTGTGTGGGCCACCGGTTACCTGCACTCACCAGACGAAACGCAGAAGTTTGTTAGACTTCTACTTTACGCCGGTATTCTGTGCATAAATTGTGAGCGAATATTGTGATTTTTCTCTGTACTCTTTTTACCGTGCGAAATTATGAATAACCGTGCATAAATTACGAATACTTATCTTCCAAAATTTTGGCTTTGGTGGTACCGGCATCGGCTTTCATCTCATATGTGTCGTAAGAGGCCACTAAGATAAAAACCTTGATAATATCAATGCCTAGCAAAAGATTGTGTGATAACCATCTCACAACCATAATAATATGAGACCAAAGACCGGTGACAAGCAGCAGCGTTTAAGGTGCAACGCTTGTCGAGCTCGGCAATTATTGCAAAAAATATGATGTCCTATTCCACCATATGTTCATCCTATGTTCTTTTATTTTCACGAATTTGTCAATACGAATTAGTCAGAGTTCTAGACAATTAAGCGCTGAAAGCTGTAATGGAAGATTTTATATCCACGACCTCCGTCGACGAGTGGCGTCAACACTGGTTATCAAGGTGTCGCCATCTCGGGGTCCCGGGTTCGATTCCTGGTCGGGCCAATGTAGAAAACCACTTTTTCTACTTTTTCTCGGGACTGAATGTTTGCGATGCCTTCGTTGTTTCCGATTCCCATACCACAAGTGTTTTAGCATCTTACTTTGGGATCAATGCAATTTATGTGACGTTGTCCCTATCTATATTATCAAATTTTTTAAATAACGACTGCTTATGTAAAACAATAATAAAAGTTGAAACCATAAAGTATTTAGGCGTCATGCTTGATCAGAGACTGTCTTGGCTTTTTCAATTGGACCAAGCAATCAACAGATTAAGGAATGAAAAGGAATGGTTATTTAAAACACTGAGACATATTGCAACGAAGGAACTCCTTAAGCAAATTTACATATCTCCAAGTCCAAGGTGCCTTAACTTACTGTATACCAGTTTGGGGTAGAGCAGCAAAAACTAAATTATTTGAACTAGAGAAAGCACAAAGATTTATTTATTAAACTTCATACCTTTAATGTATACGCGGACTTAATGCCTGAGGCATTCTCTGCCAGTCTACCTTTGGGTGATGCAGAGATTGGATGAAGTAGGTGAAGAAGATAAATATGATAGAGACACAAGTAAAATAAGATATTCGATATCCGTGGCGACGCTCTTACTTCCGAGCCATGACCTACCTTTTTTTTAAAAAAAATTTAAGATCCTTTTTTTAAAATTTTAACATAACTCTTTAATTTAATATTTTTTTAATTTAATATTTTTTTTAAATATCATGAGTGTTAAAAATAGTGTTTTTCTCAACATTTGTCTATTTATATTCACTTATAAAAGCAATAAAGAATAAAAAAGTGACATTTTAAGTTGGAGAATCACTCGGTAATACCCTCCTCAATGCTTCGCTTATGAGGCGTGCAATAGATAACCATAAAATCTAGAAATTAAGATTAGTCTCTCTTTTGCGAACAAATCAGATTAACTGTTAGGATTTATTATGTTCTTGTATGTCTTAGAATCAATTTCAAAGATAAAGTAAATGAATTATAAAGTATTAAAAAGACCCTTTATAAACTTTTGATAACTATTTTACGTTATTGGCTTTAAAGTAAACACAATATTATGAGACAAAGTTATTCAATAAATTTTAGACAATCTGTACATAAATTTACTCATTTTTATTTGAAACCAGCCCTTTTCGCGACTTCACACGCGTGAAAATAGGTACCTGTCTAATTGTACTTTTCATTATTTGTATATGACAAAAATTTTATCTTCTTCTCCTTCTGTACAGTCTGTTTAGAGTCTACTAATAGAACAAGAGAACATACGAGTAGGCCTCTTCAAAAATTTGTCACAAGGAGCGGTCCTGCATCCATCGACTCATTTTGGCATCATAGGCAACATACTGCATCTAGGGGTGTCGACTACACTACGTTTATATAAAAGAGGATGCCACTGGAGAACCTCTTTCTCCCACGGTTATCAGTTCGTCTAGCTTTTTTTTCAAAACATATCGTTGGCTTGGACATAAAGACGGCGACGGGCTCACCACCTGTCACGTTGTCCCGAAATATCTTCGGTGGAAGGTGGGTCGAAAAGACTTAATTGTCTAGACTAGACCTCTGTCTACCCCTGTATTGGGAATGACGTGAAGATATATTAATTTTTTATACTTTTTCGATGTTACTGATACCATAACGCAAGTGCTTTAGGTACTAACTTGGGGATCAGAGCAGTGTATGTGATGATGTCTCTATCTTCTACTTTTACTTATTTATATTTACGATTATTGGCTAAGAGCATGTTTCTCTTGTCTCTCAAGGTGTGTTTTTGGCAACACTAGGTTTTTCAATAGATGGCATCATAACGGCTGGTTGTTTCAACCAGTCATGTTGTGTAGCAGCAGAAGTTGCTTAGCTCTACTACGTTAAAGAAACAACGTTAGATATGTACAGATGTTTTTTTAAAACTCGCTTTCGGGTATCTACCGAGCTTGCTTTGCCTCAAATTGTATTGCTCTAATAAAATTAGAGCTTTCCGGCAATAGTAATACAGCTCATTTTTCATATACTAATAAATATAATGATCCCTATTAAATTAATGATGTTTTATAAAAGTTTCGAAAAGAAACCTATAAATATACTTATAGTAAATTAGTAGATTACGATTACAGTATCGCTTAGCCGAAAGACTTCCAAATGACTTTTCATACATAATGATGAAAATGCATTTGAAGGTAGAAGTCTTTCGGTTCACATCTTCACGCCATTTCCAATACAGGGGTAGATAGAGGTCTAGGCAAAAAAGTCCTTTCGACCCACCTTCGACCGAAGACATTTTTTGGGGACAACGTCACAGGTGACAGGATCCTGTCGCCGTATTTTGTTCAAGCTAACGGTATAGGTCGTACATAAGTTTTTAATAAGCTGTTGGTATGAGCTTGCCACCTGGGGATCGAAGTCTTGACGCGAATCCCAATCACCCAACCACTCGGCTATCGTGACTTAATATAGTCTGTATTTTATCAGTTAGAGGTCCATAAGAAAATTATAATAATGTAACGTAGGGTATCGAAATTTGGAAATTACTATCCAAATATAATCTGCTTACCCCAGTATGGGGTAGGGAGAAATATGCGTTATATCATAGCAGAAATATACGTTGTATCTTATTAGCATTTGGAATTTAAAGACTAGTATATACGGATATTGCTCTACTATACTGTACTAGCTCTGAATTTCCAGGTTCCGAATCCGATACGGATTAAATGGAGAACGGATTAAAACAGTTTTTCTACGTTGTCTCAGATCTGGTGTTTGTGGTACATTCGTTGCGACTGTTTCCATAATATAAGTGCTTTAGCTACTTACCTTGTTATCAGAGCAATGTATGCAATGTTGTCGCGTATATACAAATTACATTTACTTATTATATTATATACCTACCTTCACGCAATTTCTACAATACAGGGGTAGATAGAGGACTAATCTAGACAGCTAAGTCGCTTCGACCTACCTTCCACCGAAGATATCCACCATTCATGTCACCACCTTCATGTCCAATGGACCATCTTTATGTCCAAGCCGACGATATAAATTGTGCATAAGTTTTTGAAAAAATCCATTGTTACGAGCCTGCCATCGGGGGATCGAACTCGGGTCTCCCGACTCGAAATTCTTTTGCAAAACATTCCTGCACAGAAGGAGTACATTGGGTATTTTATGTCAGTCAGATTTCTTTAATTTCGATGCAAAATATGTTAGAAATTGAAACTCAGTTGTAACACATGACTCGTCAAAACAAAGCGTTGAACAAATTGAGAGTAGTTGTCATGCGCAACCTCACCCTTCTCGTCACCCTTTAACTCGCGTTAGGTTACCATGTTGAGCAGACGAACTCGTTTCAGGGTAAAGTGAGAAGAACAGTTCACACAATTTTTGTTCTGTTGTTTTATGTAACCCAACATTTAATTTTTCTGCAGGTAGTTTTTAAAGAATACTATTCGATGTCAAATAACTTTACAAGTATTCCTGTTAAACACTCTCAACTAAGCTGCAATGCTTGTATCTGGAGTAGTTTACAACAATAGTCATACGGCGGGTTCAAACCTGTGTCGTTATGTTTCGCAGTCCGCACTCTAAGCCTTTAGGCTATAAAAATAAAATCTGTCTTTACTTATCCCTATTCACGGAGGTTATCATATACATGTGTATCGTTAATCTGTATAACAGTTTTTAAGCTTAAAATGTCTTCTTTGTGCTTACTAGACTGTCATTTAGACAGTAACAATATCCTGCGAGCCAATATAATCTCAGAGCCATCTATTCACTGGCGGAAGCTGATCAACATTGGATATTCTATAGAAAGGTGCTAAAAACTCTCTAGGCAATAATAAGAGATACGTTACAATGTACAATATAACAATGCTCTATTCTTATGCGTACACATATACAAAGGTTTATGTGTATGCTTTCGACTCACTTTTCACCAAAGTCTATTCGACGTGAAAGGTGGTGAGCATACTGCCGTATTCAAAGATAAATATAAGTATAAACATCCATCACTCAAGTATAAATATTCTTAGAAAATTTATTATAACTTTTTACTACTTCTTCTTCATGACCAATTTCATGAAATGAAATAGAATTCATTCAATCTGCATTATTAATTATTATAATTAAATAATTAACCTCTCTAGAAATGCGGCATAAAAGATAAGATATACCTAGTCCGGCCATAAGTTCTGTTACAAATGAAAATGCAGTTCTTTTAAATAAATTAATGTGACATTAACAAGATTTATACTTTCATGTTTATTTCATTCAGCAAAAAAGTAAAAAAAATATCCTATTATATTTATCTATTTATTATTTATTGTTGAATAAAAATTAAATATGTTTAAATGTGTAATTATTTGTTTTGAAAAGTATCAGTAACAGCCTACAAAAGTACAGTCCGTCATGATGAAGGTTCTCTATGGAAATTGTTATTAAGTTTAAGTAAAGTCCACTACACTACTTAAGTGTACCACAGCCCTGTGAGAGTCCTGTGCCGGAGATCGGTCTCTCCCGTACAGGAGCGTTAGCCATAATAGTAGCGCTTGGCAAGCGAATTAGCGATCGCAAGCCAGACATGTAGCAATTTAGGTGCCGTCGTCCGTCACCGTTCTTCTATTTGTATGCTAGTTTTTAGATAGATACCCTACCGTTTCTCGGTAGGTTTTTTTAGCCTCTATTATTCACCTCTTAAAACATCCACGGGAAAAGGTGAGTGGAAAATTATAATGATAATGCCGTAACCATATCAGAACTTTATAATAATGTAAAAGTTTTTTCGCATTATAATATGTATGAACTTGTAATAAAATCTTTTCGGCTATACTGTTTGTAATTGGCTGGTTTTGGTATCATTAAAAGTTTAAATTTTAAAGAATATAACACCAAATTCAAATTAGGAAAATGTGTGATTTTTATTTATTTTTCCACTTGTTGAGTTGTTACCACTGTACTGCGAACAACTGATGAGATTTAAGCAAAAATTTGAGAGAAAGCAGCCGGAATTAATCAACAGAAGATATCTAGCTCTAGCCTAAGCTCTATAGATACATCTTTAGCCACTCAGCAAAAATTAGAGAGCTTGGCTAGGAGGTGTTAATGTACAGTCCTGACATTGCACCTTCAGATTTCCACCTGTTTCGGTCTCTTCTGAATTCTTTAGGCAGAGTCGGGTTAACATCACGAGGGGACTGCCAAAACAACTGTCGCCGTATTTTGATAATAAGCCCCAAAACTTAGCAACGGGATCATGTCCACCTACAAGTTGGCAAAAAGTTATCAAAAAAAATGTTACCCACATATTATAGTTAAATGTAAATTATTTTCTTAAAAAATGCGAAGAAACTTTTTCCATAACCCATTATGTTACAGAGTGGTACATATGACCATAGTCTAATTTCGGCCTCTAATTTACAACCTTATGTTTACCTTACAATTGTACTGCAATAGATAATTTTAGTTACATTATAGTAAAATTTATGCTGTTTATACGGATTAAGACATGAATACCGTAGCTTAGCCATAGGTAAGGAGTAGACTATACTATCGATGATCTGTCGGTACGTGACGGCATCTTGAGCGTGTGGGCGGACAGATGGGATTTTTCAAGTTTAGCACTGGATGAAACTACAAATGAGAAGATAATCGGACTAGTCTAAAGTTAAAATCCCACAAATGTTAATAAAAATTATGTTTTGTATATTTTATAAGCGTTTTCAGCTTAAATATATCAGTGATAATTATAGATTTAAATGTAATTTGTAAAACGAAAAGGGATTTTCCTAAAAGAAATATTGCTATTAATAAAATGTTAAAAACATTGTAAAGTTTACTTCTCTACCTTTAAGACCTGCATTCTCCGAGTTGGGGAAAGAGAAAGGAAGATGAAAAAGAGTGAGACTGACGAAATGCAGAAGCACAAGGTGCCTCTTATTCACGCCGGTATTTTGCGAGAACACCTGAGGGTACGTGGTGACTGAAGCCCATATACCTATAAATAATTTTAATAGAAGATTAAGGCTTAGAAGGCTCTATTTAAATTCTAAGGCCTAGTATGCAGTGCCTCATAGCCTACGATTACACTGATTCTCTATACCCTTAAATTCGGAATGTAACACGTGACATACTAACTAATACTACATAGATAAATACTTATATACACATACAAACGTTCGTAACTCCATTACAAACATCCATATTTCACCTAAATGGACGTGTGGCGTACACACCGGTTTTTAAGATGTCTCCAGCTGTGTTTGTGGCACCTTCCTTGTTTCTGATTCTATAATATAAGTGCTCCGCTTACTTTGGGATCCGTGCAATATATATGTGTAGATGTTGTTCCTATCTATGTATCTTATTGAATACAGTAATTCGATTTGTAATAAATGAAGTTTCTATGAAATCAGATCTCATTCATCATAATTATGGAAGTCGGCTATCGTAAGAATAAAACACTATACACTGCCAGCGGACAATTAGGTGGACTTGGAAAGACGAAGAATCAGGCGTTAGTTTGCTTACTTATTTTAAATTTTTACATATCTTCACACATTTTCCCAATACTGGTGTAATAACAATAAATAAATAAAATAAAAAATCCCAATACAGTGGTAGACAGAGGTCTAGTCTAGACAATTGAGTCCCTTCGACCCACCTTCCACCGAAGATATTTTGGGACAACGTGACAGGTGGTATTTATTTATTTGACAAGTGGTGAGTCCGTCGCCGTCTTTATGTCAAAGCCTATCTGTAACTATCGTGACTTTTTGGGAAATAATTATGATAATATGAATAATTAAGAAATAATTATGATATTAATAATAATAGTTTATAATGGCATTTAATAATATTTATATAATTTAACAAGTTGATATATTATTCATTAAATGAAACTTCAAATAACGAACCGTATTCTATACGCTCGCTTATTTGTTTCCATTAGTAGCAAAGGAAGAGGTTTACTTCATAGTATTAGTTTAACTCGTCTAAGAACAATGATCCTCAGATGCATTAGTAGAGCGTAGTGTTGTGCATAACTACAAGATACAATGCAAATATACTTTTAGGCCTTTCCGTTGGTTTATAACTAGCCCCATGACTTTGCCCGCATGATCCTTGGGAAAATAAGAAATTCACTTTATTATGACCCGACTTTAATCAGCAGCATCTTTTAAGTTGACTGAAAATACACCGATACCATAACCAAATATGTTTAACAGATTTCGTGTGATTCACGAATAAAAATATAAAAGGACGGACAAAGAAATAGATATTTATGTTTTATGCTCAGGTCCGTCTCCTGTATACATTTTTGTTTACAACATTACAATTTAGAATTTAATATATCGCGTAATAAAGTTAATAAATACAATTCTGTTTTACGTACTTTATAATATTAGCACCAATACTAGTATTACATATTACTGTATTTTATTTAAACATGTCTATTATTACGATAATAACTATACGATGACAATGTTAACACAATAATAATTACAGAATTTACGATGTATTAAGTATAGAATGGCCACAATTTTTTTGAAAAAGAAAGAAGCGTTTAATCTGAATCCCAAACAGTCGTCCTTCATTATTTAACAATACCCTGTTATAAAGATAGCACATCCATGCCCTGCTCTACCATACATTTTGGTAAACACCATTTTTTGACCTTTTTGACAATTTAAGCCTTATAGCTAAAGGCTTAAATTGTCATAATAATGGTCAACCAACTCCCCACTATAAATTAACCATCTTAGCTTCATAACACACAACATAGCTCGACTATAACGTGGAACACGTCTTTCTTCACAATAAAGTTGAATATCAGGCGAATCCAAACCAAGCGTGGTGCGTGCGAATATTGCAAATCCTCTCTTGAGAAAGATGCTTACTACCTACAATGGAGGCAAACGAGCAGGTGTTAGACGTGATGGTAAGTGATTACCGCCGCCCATGAACATCTGCAATACCGGAGAAATAGCGGATGCGTTGCTGGCCTTTGAGAAAGGTATAGGCTCTTTTCTTGAAGGTCCCTAAGTCGTATCGGTCCGGAAAAACCGCTGACGGCAGCTCATTCCACAAAGTGCATGTGCGTGGCAGAAAATTCCGCGAAAAACGCACTGTGGTGAAATGCCAAGCATCAAGGTGGTGTTGATGAAATATTTGGTTATGCCGTAAGGTGCGATGGTGAAATTCAGCGGCTGGGATTAATCCGAACAATTCCTCAGAGCACTCCCCGTAGTAGATCTTATAGAAAATGCAAAGATATGCAACATCTCTTCGCAAAGCCAGGGGATCTAGCCGATCGCATAAAGTATGGTCGTCGACAATTCGAGCCGTTCTTCTTTGGATACGGTCAAATGGAATATAAATAAATAAGGTTGCCATCCATGTATGTATGTATGTATGTATCACGCTTTAGTGGAGCTAGGATTTCATAAATGGGGACAAAAGATAGTGTTTTGTTTTGTTACACTTACGTTATAACGTTCTGAGAAAACGTAAATAAATATGAAAGTACACTAGTGATGTAAGATGAGACAAGAAAGAAAGTTGCAATTTCTATTATTTAAAAAGTGCCTGACATGTAAATACTGATACAGCATTCACAATGATGATCTCGTTCCTTTAACAAAAATTGAGTTTAGGGTAGGTACACTGCGTAAAATGACATACAAATACATATATTATATACGTATACAAATATGTACGTATGTTTATACTTACCAAATATATCAATATTAAACCATATTTTTTATTCTCTTAATTTCAAAAGTTTGAATTCTAAGAGCAATATTAGCCATTGTCTTAGGCTTTCATACAAAACAGGTAGACAATCTGTCACTTTCTCCTAAAAATCTTAAAATTATTGGTTTAAAAACCACTAAACCAGCTTTAAACGGTTGCCAGAAGCAATAATTATGAAATAAAAATATGATGCAAATAATTAGAGCCCATTTCAAGACAACAATTTTATAAAAAGTATTTTCTAAACATAAACATACAAAAAATTATAATGAAAGTAATTTCTAATGAATATGATGATAATTAATTGCTTATAATAAAAAAATATTATCATAATTTAAAAAATACGGATTTGTAATCCGTATTTTTATCGACTCTTTAGTGAAAGAGTCGATAAAAATACGGATTACAAATATAGTGATCTTAGAGCCAAAGATAGTGATCTTAGAGCCAAAGAAACCCACAAAATAGCTTCTTCTTGTTTTCTGTCAACATTTGTCGAAGGCCTTAAATTAAGTAGCAGATATGTTTAATATACAATGGACGATATTTTCTACGATTATTTATTTGCGGGCGGACTTGACCCTGTAGTACTCGTGCAGCGCGCGCTCCCGCTCGCGCGCGGCGCAGAGCAGGCGGGGCGGCGGGCGTTAGGCGGCGCCGCGGCACGCGCCGCTCTGCTGCGCGCCGCGCGGCTCCGCGAGCGACGTCTCCGCGAACCGCACGCGCTGTCCGCCGCACTGCTCAACAGAACGCAACGTTTACCTCTTTTGTGCCGGTGTACACGACGGTGAGTGATTAGCGATATTTCATTTAAATTAATTTGTAAAAAGTTTAACTTAGAAAGTTATTATTTCCTTATTTGTGTTCTTTTTGATGGCGATTAAATTTAAAACAAAAACGTTTTTTTTAACATGTTTAGTGTAGATTGACATAAGTACAAGTGCGCCGTGAATACGATAATAGTTAAAGAGCACAAACATAGGGAGGTCCACACCTAGCAGTTGGTGAATCCAGTAGTATTAATGAAACTCTGAAGCTTAAATAATTTGCAGTTTAGTAGAAAAGTCTTACCTTATTTCGTTTGATAACAGGGTCCTCGCTATTGAGAATTCTAATTTTATGCGAATTTAGTCCAGTATTAGCTACAATGAAGAGAAATGATTTATTTCATGTTCTTGAAACAAATATTTTCATCAATAAATAAATTCACGACTTAATTATCATCATCATCACAACGCTGAAGAACTACATTGCACATAGCGATTTCATAGCAAAATGAATTAAAATTCTGGCCCTGCTTATTCATAACACATTTATTGAATATACTTTAGGCACCTGTAGTAGTGTCTGAGTCATCGGACCAGCAGCAGGTCTTCCTGAGCACCTTCTGGATGGTTTCGTTGGAGCGCAGCGTGTAGGAGCCGTACACCAGCGGGTTCATGCAGGAGTTGGAGACCGCCATCGCGAACAGCAGGTCCTGCACTTGCGGTGAGACGCGCATAGCTGATTTTCTATCTACTATATAGCTTGGCATAGGAAAACATTTTTCAAATCAAATCTTTTATTAATTAAGACACATAGATTCCATACATTGATTTCCATTTTTTCAAGACAAATAATCAATTTTAAACTGTCCAGTTTAGAACTGAAAAAAGTTTGTTTTTCTATATATGTCGATCTTTATACATTTTTCCAAATGGAAAAAAAGAATTAAGTCCGTTCAACCCACTTTTAAACTAAACAATCGGTGTAGGTGCCGACTAGTTTCGTATCTGTCGGAGGTCCTCCATCAGGGTGAGTGGGATGAGTTCGCGGTCGCGCCCCATCTCGCATTGGCCTGACTGAAGCACCTCCGAAAGATTAGAAACTTGTCGGTACCGATTGATTAGACGTGAGTTTAGCCGATTTTAATTATTTAATTAATATATTGTTTTATCGATTGTCGTATACATAGATAATTATGTCAGCAAGGTTCCGGGTTCGACTTTCGAACAGGTCGATGCAGAAAATCATATTTTATACATTGTGTCGGGTCTGTGGATTGTGTGGTACCTTCTTTGTTTTCGATTCCATAACACAAGTGCTATAGCTATTCACTTTGGGATTAGAGCAAAGCATGAAATGTTGTCTCTATTTAGGTATGTATTTATTTATTCTATTTCATTGCGTGCGATGCTGCGATGATGCTTCTATTAACGGTGTTTTTGTATATGTATTTTTTATCCAGAAATGTCCGTTAACGAGGTAATTTCGAGGAAGGTTACGCAAATCGCGGGCTTATTAAATTAAATTAAGTAACGTATTTTTCATCGAATTTACATTCCGTATAATAAATTATTCACGTTCTTTTTCATCATAACAGCCTATGTGATGAAAACTAGGCGCGGGATGTTTTAGGTATATATAAAAATGTATTCAGTATGTTCGAGTCCAGTGAACTCAAAAAATTTCCACAACCTTAAAAGTTATGTAAATATCGTTGCGCTTAGATACATTTCATCCCGAATGTCTATAGAGATGGGGTCATTAAATTATGTGTTTTCACGGTCACGAGTCCGAGAGGTCAAGGTGAACGCAATTTCCGTCGAAAGACCCTAGTTCGATACCCAGACCCGTACCAATGAGTTCTTTTAAAACTTATGTTCGATTTAAATTATTGGCTTGGATATGAAGATGGCGACAGACTCACCTATCACGTCACCCCAAAAAATGTCTTTGGTGAAACGTGGGTCGAAAGGATTCAACTGTCTACCTCAGTCATGAATACTGCATATATAGCACTGGGATAGTCAGATGTCTAGACAATTCAATCGTTTCGAGCCATACTTTGTAAATCTTTTTTTGTAGACAACATGACGGGGAAATTGCTTTATTTAAATCGTGTAAAAAAATCATTGGTACAGGCCTTCCTCTTAAGGGCGGACTTAGAGTCTTCTGATTCTAATTCCGATCACCCAGCCAATATGACTAATTTTCTTTGTGTTAATTTAAAAATAATAAAATAGAAGCACATGAATAAACTTGTGCCGTCAAAAGCCACGAAAACAAAAACTCGGAAAGAGAAGACTCATTTAAAATAAAATTGTTTTAATTACTTAATAAAATGTTAATTATTGAAAATTAAGCAAAGACTACTAATAGTGCCTTAAGAAAGTAATAAAACAAAGTTATTTTAAATCCTGTAAAGTTTCTGTGTTAATGTAAAGCAGATTCAATTCATTGTGAATAAAAATAACATTTTGAATCATCTCAATTGAAACAAGCTATTCTTGTATGAACAGGAATTTATAATAATATTTTCGAGGCTTGTTTTCAGGAACAGAGCTAACAATTGGAACGAAATTTAATATTTTGCAAATTTACATAACATTTTAAAAGTCACGATAGCCGAGTTGTTGGGTGGTCGGAATTTCGAGTCGAGAGACCCGAGTTCGATCCCCAGGTGGCAGTACCAATGAGTTTTTCAAAAACTTATGTACGAATTTCATCGTTGGCTTGGACATAAAAGGCGGCGACGGGCTCACCACCTGTCACGTTGTCCTGAAAATATCTTCGGTGGAAGGTGGGTCAAAGGGTATATATATATATATATATATATATATATATATATATATATATATATATATATATATATATATATATATATATATATATATATATATATATATATATATATATATATATATATATATATATATATATATATATATATATATATATATATTCGAGTAAAAGCATTTATATTCATCAAACAAATGTACTGCGGGATTTGAACCTTAGCAACTCTTATCTTCTTCACGATAACCAAGTGGGCAAGTTGGGCGGTCGGAATTTAGTATCAAGAGACCCGAGTTTGATTCTAAGGTGGCAGGCTCGTACCACTGGGTTTTTCAAAAACGTATGTACGAATTAAATTAAACTTATGTACGAATTATATCGTTGGCTTGGACAGGCTCACCACCTATCACGTTGTCTGCCCCTGCCAGAACTTTTCCCGGAGTCCCGGAGAGCGAGAGCGCCTGCCAGGGAGTGGGGGTGCTGCTGTCGTCTCGGTTGGTCGATGTTATGACTGAATATAAGGCTGTGAACTCAATACTTCTCTGGGTTCGCTTTAAATTGGGACTGACGAAGTTATTCCTTTTGGCTGTTTATGCAACGGTAGCATCGTCGTACAGGGCTGAGCTGGAGGAGTTTTGGAAGGATGTAAGAGAAGTTCTAGATTTGGTTAGGGGAAAACAAAAGAATTGTTGTATGTGGTGACTTGTGATAAAAGGGTTAACGATGCTGGCTTATACTGGCTGTATGCAAGGGAAAGAGTCTTCTTGTGACCGAGATAACCGACTACGAAAACAGGTGATGGATACGCGAGTGTTCAGAGGTGCTTACCTGGGAACGGATCACTATCTAGTGATTACTAGATTAAAGGGTCTGTTCGCGGGTTGGCGCCACCGGACGGCGATACCAGAACTACAGTTGGTCGGTAGCATCTGAAGCTGGAAGCTTCAGGAAGCGGATACTAGGGATAAATATCAAGCAAGGGTAGCCGAAATGCTTGACATCATCGATATCAGGAAAGAATGTGTGGACGAAATATGGCAGAGCCTTAGGGATGGAATGGTTTGTGTTTGTGTAAACTCCAGAAAGTTCACACGAAAGCATTGATTGAGGAAGTGCGTGAAAGGAGTAGAATGGAAACGGACGACAGGTTGTCGCACAACTTCAAGGAGAACTCCAAACTCTTCTGGAAAGAGGTTGGAAGGACCCGGAGTGGTGCGACAGCCTTAAGAATGAACAAAGTGCTTTCGGGAACCAATGACGTCCTCTCAGAAAAATCGGACGTCATGCAGCGATGGTGCGAATTTTATAGAGAGATGTATGCGTGTGATGATCTTAGTGAGGGATCCGGGGGTGACGCCGTGACTGGTACGCCCGACTCGGACCTCGATGACACTGAGGTCATCAGTATGAAATATATTGAATGTGCGATTCGAAGTTTGAAATATGGTAATTTTCAAAGTCACTATAGCCGAGTGGTTAGGTGGTCGGAATATCCAGTCGCGAAACCCGAGGTCGATCCCCATCATGAAAACCGGTGTGTACACCACTCATAATAAATATAATTTCAACGTGATGATCATGACTGGGTCTTTAAAATGCACGCACGTGCCTACATGTTTAGTAATTAAGCATGTCTACCTAATCCGAAATACCAGACCAAAATTTTCTGAACTTTACTACGAAATACCAGAGACACGGAGCAGAGTGTATGGTGCGAAGTGTCTGGTAGTGCGATCGTCAATCCGCTTGAGAAGCGAGGCGGTTATGGCAAATCATCCTTAAGGAAGAGCACTATGTTCTGCAGTGGCCTTTAACAGGCCGTTATATAAGTAAGGAAGTTTAAACATCAATAACTCGAATAAATGAATAATCATACAAACCACAGCTTGAGACAGTCGCAACCAGCTAGGCTACAATATTTATTAGTGCATGTATAAGGTGGCTACAGTATGTATCTTGTCTACACATCTAGTTGCCGAGAGATAGAGAATTCGCATACCCTTGGAAATCAAAGATTTAAATTATTGTTGAATACAAAAATAAACTCTTTTTTGTCTTCACAAAAACAAAAAAAAATTATTGTTTAAGGCTGAATTGAAATCAAGTATTGAGACAAGATATGTGGAAAGATTATTTTATTTTGTTATTATTTCTCAGAATTGTCTTTGAATTTTTTTTTTTTTTTAGTTTTTCATAAATATTTATTTACAGAAAAAATTATGTTAATATTTACAATACTTATTAACTAAAAACTATTATAATCGTAGAGCCCTACTCCTCGTGGCATGGTACCAAGAACGCTGGCTGCATTTCCACGTTGAATGGCTAGACTTAACCGTTGAGCGAGAAAAGAACCAGCCCTCTTGTCACCAGCGGCAACGATAAGTCGCGGATACAATTCCTTTAGAAACTGCATCGCGCGGGGACCCCACGGACCGATTGTCTCTACGGCAAATGGAACAAATATATAGTCTCCTTTCAAAGACTCATATTTACGCCATTTACCCGATTCAGCTGCCTCTGATGCCGCCCCGGCCCTTATCGAAGTACCCTTGATATGAGAGGCCGCTAATGTATCGACGCAAGTTGCGTCCCACACAAGAGCTTTGCCTCTCTCCCAAGGGACTAAAGTCAAGCCGTCGGGTCTCTTACCATCCTCCCTAAATATTCCACAAGGCTCTAAAACCGTTGGAATATTTATGGAAACAAGAGCCCTTCGGATGACCTCATTCAAAGAACCGTGACGAGATAGTCTGCCGGCACTTTTTTGGCATGAAAGTCCGTGGAGGCCTAACTCGTCGACGTCGCTGCCACAAGGACATCGATGTGGTTGACAAATCGATGCTCCCAATCGTATTCCTACAGCTATACGTAAACTTTCGTTATCTAGTAATGTACCAAGGTTACTTGATGGTAAAGCATGTAGCCAGTAACTGGATTCCTTTGTCGAAACACCTAGAAAGCGGGCGCGGTCTCTGTCACAGTGAAAATTGTTCAGTAAGCATTTCTGCATATTCTGAATCAACGGGATATCCCACCGTTTTTGTGAGTTAGGTTCCAGTGGAATATCCTCGCCGGGACAGAGACGTAACCATGCTTCTCTTGCCTCGTTAGCAAAGGTCAAGTCCAAATCATTCTTTGAATTGAATTGTCTCACCGAAGACATTTTTGGGATAACGCGTCAGATGGTGAACCGGACGCCGTCTTAATGTCCAAGCCAACGATGTAAATCGTACATAAGTTTTGAAAAAAAAAAGCCTATGGTACAAGCCTGCCACATGCACCTGGGCACCTGGGTCTCATTACTCGAAGTCCGATCACCCAATCACTCGGCTATCGTGACAACTATTTTAAATGTTGAGGTTTATATTTTAAATGCAGTGGCGTTATTGTATGTACGATATAAATAAGATGAAACTTGGTTTAAGTTGTGGGAGCAGTTGTGGGTGCTTAACTGGAATACTTTTAATGTTGGTAAACATTGCTACTATTCTTTAAAAAATCTATAGGGTTCTTTTGTTTATCTACTAGAAGTATCTATTAGATATAAAACGCTATATCTCAAAAAAATTTACGAGGAGTTACATAATAAATAATTTTAAGATAATTGTTTGCTTAGACTTCATACATTTTTCGAAAATAGACTGTTACGTCCACGTACCCGCGGAGAAAACGAGTTTTACGTGGAAATTTGTGAAAATATGCTAATTTATTTCGGAAAAATATTCAAACTTACACGGAATTATATTCACTATCTAAGTTTTAACAAGAGTTATTTCTACAAGATTTTTAAAAGATAAGTACACAACTTAATTCACCTGTTCTAGACATTCATGATTTAGCCACACTTCGTTCTCTTTTCGTCCATTTCAAATACCAGACGATAAAGAAAATGATGAATTTGAAAGGAGCGAAAGAGGTATGAAAGTGTTACTTGGCAACCTGTTTCTATCTGCCTACCCGGTTAGGGATTGTGTGTGAAGATAAAAAAAAATATTTTTATTATTTATTTCCTAAACACATCAAGCGGATTGGCGATAACGATACTTAACACTACAAAACGATGCTTCCCGTTGATCTACACAACATTGGCCAGCTTTTCTTCAACATTGTGATCTCACCATCTGTACCCACGGAAATAAATGTGGTATAGGGATAAAAATAATGCCACCATTATTTTTATCCCTATACCACCATGACTGTAATACATAAATATATTGTTTAGAAGAGGCCTAGATTAAAAAATGGACTTTCAATATTATTGATAATTGTAATGAAGTAAGAAAAGAAAATCCTACTATTCCTATTCCTACTATTCTGTATACTGAGAGTATACTGAGAGTCCTGTTAAGTCCGAATAAGCCCGGTAAATTAAGAGAATTCGCTGAATTTTCGTGATACTGCGCGGACGATTTCCTGTGTGGAAACTACTACAAAAATAAGTCTGAACAATACTGGAAATTCTAAAAAAATTTCTAGTCGATACATTCCAAGTATATTATTTGATTCCAAGTATAAGTATTTAAGTCCAAGAACTGTTATTTGATACAAAGAATTAACATCGCCGCATTAAACATTTCTTTAAAATTTCTGTCAGTGGACTTATTAACACCGAGATTAATTTTAAACGTGAAATAATTGATGTTCTGAAAAAAATATATATAATAAAATACTTACTGTTTTTTTTTTCATTTAAAATATCCAAATTTCCGGCAAAATCCGGCTACATTTAAAACAGACTTGAGCGTCGTGGGAAAATCTTATGATTACACATGTGACAGCTTTTCGGCATGGAAGACTACCTTTGCAATATTACATTTTAGGTAATCCAGATGAACGAAGGTTACGCGTAATGATAATTGGAGATTATTCTTGTAATCTTAACTAAATTTTTAAGTTAAGCTACAACGTTCATATTTTCTACATTGTTCATATCTTAGAACTTCGTTAAAATGTGGTATACAGACTTTTTGAACATTTTGTAACTTTTTTTCTTCACGCACGCAACAAAGTAGTCAGAGGTTTAAAACTATTACAGAGGTTTACAAACAATGAATTAGAATTATTTTATTTCCAAAAATATCGTAGTCATGCAGTTGTTGATAAGTATAGAAGTAAAATAAAAATAAAATAAAAAAATATTTTTCAAATGGAGTTTTTCAGCAACACGACCTGTAAAAATTCACTGCATTTACGACTATATGTGTTTTTGGTATAATACTATTACTTGCATATATCGCAATGATAACGAGTAGTTTATCACTGTGGATTAAATTATCATTTTGACATTATTATCTTTGAATTTTCAAATGTAAGTATGCGAATTCAGCAAATGCGCCGTTCGTTACACGAAATTATTCTGCATCTGACATATTCCGTAAAATAATAATAGTAAATTGTGACAGAATAAATAGTAAGAGTGAAATATAAGTAATGAAAACAACATTTCCCTTTTCATTATTTAACACACCTAGACATAATAAATCCATATTAAGCTCGACAAATACAGTAACAAATGCGAAGAGTAAACAATTAAAGAAGGCGCTCTGCGAAGCGGTACAACTTCTGTCAGCGATTATTTCAACGACCTTCACGTGGTCAGGAGTTTACTGAAACTAAATTGATCACGGGTCGGTGAATTTACAAAACAATTATTCATTATATTACGTAAATATTATTAATTATTTGACGACCTTAGTGGCCAGTGTACACACCGGTCATCAAAGAACTTTCTATATTACCTCGGGTCTGTGTGTTTGAGGCAACTTCTTTGTTTCTCTTTCCTTTACGAAAATGCTTCAACAACTTCGGGATCAGAGTATATTCCTACACCATCTGATATTTTGTTTTTGTCGCCTCATTTCGACATATAAATAAATATTCATACACTTAAAACAAAGTCGGGTTAGTTTCAGCTATATACACCTATATAGTCTATATAACTAGTAACTACTCTATGAACAGTAGAACAGTACAAACTTCTCTGGGAACAGAATTAAATTAAAAATAAATTTGCAAGCAACATTTAGTTGCACTTATCCGGTATCTACACAGCTCGTGAATGGCGATCGCGAGATCGAACACTTTGCACTGCGAGGCTTGGCTCCGTCACCGGCCTGCTAAATATTGGTCTCGTATTGTTTAGCCCGCCGTCTGTCGGCAGCTATTGATATTTATAAACCTCTTCACGTAATCGACTCGAACGACACCCGTGGGAAGATAGACCCTACCTACAACCATCGGGAAGAAAGTCCGTATAATTATTAAAGTCTGCAAACGTTTCACAATCAATACGTATATTAGCTAATTGAAATGTCCGAAATATTATTGGTTTTTATTTTATGTCAACGTATAGTTTAGCACAAGCTAATTGAATTGTACGTTTACGTATTCATTACATATGAGAAATGAGATTCTAAATTATTATTCTACGTAGCATCGAGGGGCTACACGCGTAACGATTTTATAATTCCAAACGAAATAAACAAAATTCGTCCGGTTACATGTCTTGCTTAATTAACGACCTATAAAACACGCTGGATACATGCCTCTTCAGTAGTAAGGAGTGTTTTTCTTAATCGCTGCGCTTGGCAAGCGGATTGGCGATCGCAGGAACAGACACCTTGATCTCTTTAGAGATAAAATAATCTGATAAAATAATGCTGATAGGAAGCAGCGTTAACTGCTTCCGATCCCGGGCTTACTGCGTTTTGGCCTGGTATTTTTCAAGATGGTTATCCCGCCATCTGTCTGTAGACACGCAAATATGTGGTATATTCTTAAGGCATAACCGCGAGAGACGTTACTTTAATATCGTTATACGAGTAGGTATAGCTCTCCTGTAAGCAGAGCGACGACCGCAGCATCACTTAACGCGCACCTGAGCCGTTGATCGCCCTCACCGTTGTTCAGTTTTAAGCCTGTAAATTTTTTAATGTTAAACTTTAAGAAAAGGGTTCTTATAGTATGGACGAAAAATATAATATCATTAATGTTCAGTGATTCTAACCGCTGAGAATAAGTTAATAGCTTCCATGCTATTTCAAATTATTCTACGTTCAATACTGTATTTCCTTTGTTTAAAAAAATTAAAAACACAACACCATGAGACTTCAAACGTTATATTGAAGTTATTGCGGATGGGTGCAGCATAGAATGCGTAGTAGCTACCCGCCAGATCGAGTGTTCGTAGCTTGGGGTTCTAATAATATCTATCGGTACTAATAACAAAATTGTAATCGTAATAAGTAAAGATATAATAATGAAAAAAAAATATCGGGTTGTTCAGAAGTCTCCGCTGTTGTTAACTTCTATAGACCCTTTTCTTCTGGGACAACGTGAAAGACTGTCAGTCTGTAATCGTCTTAGAATCCCAGCCTCAGATAAAAAAATCGTTTCTTGTAAGTGAATACAGCATAATTACAACAAATAACACAAGTTTTCCTCAACGATTGTCAGTTTTGTCAGATATGTGATGATTATTAGGTCTTGGTTACGGATTTTATCACGCATACCAAGCATAGTCCTTTTCATAGACCGCTGATCAACTTTGTTACTTTCTCAATCAATCTTTTTACATATCACCAAGCTGCAATCGCTACATTTTACAATTGTTGTCAAAACGAAAATAGAAAAAGGGCAACAATTAGGAGCTGAACACATTGATATATATCAAATTACCATAAAGATAAATAACGTTCTGTTGCAGCCGGGCTATTAGAAATTATTACAGGTATCTAATAGTGTTTATATTATTTTAAGAAGTTAATATCATAGCCACGATAACGTGACTCGAACGTTTCTCAGAAATGGAGAATATTTACTGTTAGAAATGAAAGAAAAAAATATAAAAAATTGTCCTGTAAGAAAAGAAAGGGAGTTGTCCATTTCTTCTCGTGTCTGTGTATGCCACATTTACGGCCAACTGATGGATACCCTTCTCGGAATATACCTACACATGTACATACGTCAAAACCCGTATAAGTCCACTGCAAGACTCTCTCATAACAGAGAGTTTACTACAATTACCACTCTTGGCAAACGTATTGGCGATCGCAGTACCAGATACATCGCACCTTAGCCGCATCTGCCCGTCAGCGTTCGGCTACATTATGTTTAGGTATAAGAAATAGGTTATCTCGTCATGTGTTTGTCACCAACGAGATTTAGAAGGCTTTTTCCGTAGTCATGTCTTCAGTAAACGATTATATCTCGATCGACTGGAACAACAGCAATGGATCATTCAGCAAATCTGTCAGTTTCATATCCATTCCAGCGGTTTGCTTAATGTCGGCAATCAAATCGAATAGTTATATTAATATGCATAATCTGTTACTAATTTCTGCACGCCTCTTCGACACAGACACCTCGCACATCTGACGCTGATGCCCATTTACAAAATTTTTGTCTAGTAGTTTTCAAGACAGCTACCCCGCCACAATTCAGGAGCCAAAGATAATAAGGTTATTCCAGTAGTGGAAAGGGGGCTGTACCCCTTTCTTCCTATAGGTGTCATAACAGAGTCGTTCTTATTCTTCCGGCGATATCACACTACACGGTTGCGTAAAAATATCTTCACACCTTTCACTGAAGACATTTTTTGTTACATTTTGTTACGGACATATTATGTTGTAGATATTATGCGTGCCTGTTTCTATGGGTTAAAAATATTTTACAAAATACGTGATTACCTATGTATAAACTTTAGAGTGTCCATTTGTTAATCTTTAGTATTATCTAAGTTAAATTATTGTATTGCTGTGTATGGCCCTTGCCTTTTTGCTAAAAAGATAAAACTCCTTCAACGTGTGTAGAATGCTTGTGCTCGTTATTGCTTCAACATTCCTCCTAGAGCACATGTCTCTTTCTATCAAAAACAAAGCTAAATTGCTCAATGTTTCTTTAAGGTTGAAGCTACAATTTACCACCTTATTATTGGGAGTCGTTAAGAACTAAATTTCAGAGTATCTATACAGAAAACTCACATGGTCTAATGAGCATAACACTCATTATACACGTGGTTCACATTTTCTTCTGTCACAACTGCATTTCGCGGTAAATGCTGGAATGATCTACCGTCACCCCTACGTCAAATTCAATCCAAGGCCTATTTTAAAATACGTTATAAGTCATATCTTTTGGATATAAAACCTTGAGAACACGTGGCTGCATTTTATGCTTTGCTGAGATACAACGGTGACAGTGTGTGTGTTCTGTGTGCGTAGTGTAAATTGTCAAACCTTACTTTGATATGGCGAGGGTAATGAACAGAGTTATCTAAGCAGTAAATACTACATAAATACTATGTTTACATTATAAAGAATTAATATTTTATTTTTATTTTTTTCATGATGTTATGTTACTAGGAACCCAATTATACGATCAATTTTTTATTCTTTTAACTGCATTTAACGTCGGCTTAGTTTAGAAAGTATTTTTTTTCTTTATTTTTTTAGAGGGGGGGGGGGCAATCGCAGGCCGGCAAAGCATCTGCTATGCCTCTGGTATTGCGGGTGTTCATGGGCGGCGGTAATCACTTACCATCACGTGAGCCACCCGCTCGTTTGCCGTCCGCCGTTTCAAATTAAAAATAAAAAAAATAAAATATTTTCCTTCTTTCTTTCTTTTTAGGACAGCGTGACAGGAGGTGAACCTGTCACCGTCTTTTTTCCAAGCCAACGATATGAAGCACAAATGTTTTCCCGTAACGGGATACAACCCGCAACCCACAGTTTTGAAGGCAATATCACTGCCACCTTAGCTATCGGGTCGTCTAACACTATCTAAATACAAAGTTTTGACTAGATTGTTAAAGCCACACAAGATTAAGTCGCTTAAAAAAGTTATAAGACTGAATGTGTTATTTCAATGACAATACAAAATATTTCGCGAATTCCTTACGTTAGTTCCGAGAGACCAATCTTAAAGCAACGAGATTCTATTTCTTGGACGAGCAAGTTAAATAGAAGCTATCCAATAATTATTTATTGTATTATCTAACAGCTATATAAATATAATATCTCTGTAGGAAATTCTCTCTCCTTTATGTTGTGAGTTACTCAATCGATTTGTGATTTTATTTGCGATTATTACTTTGTCACGATAAAAAGTCACGATAGCCGAGCTGTTGGGTGGTCGGAATTTCGAGTCGAGAGACCCGAGTTCGGTCCCCAGGTGGCAGTACCAATGAGTTTTTCAAAAACTTATGTACGAATTTCATCGTTGGCTTTGACATAAAGGCGGCGACGGGCTCACCACCTGTCACGTTGTCCCGAAAATATCTTCGGTGGAAGGTGGGTCAAAGGGACTTAATTGTCTAGACTTGACCTCTGTCTACCCCTGTATTGGGAATTGCGTGAAGATATTTATATTTATTTTATTTTATTATTACTTTGTGCCTTATAAGGCTTTCTTCAAACAAATTTACACAATTCATGTGATTTATTGTGATTCTATGACACGGCAATATTTGTAGGAACAGGATAGCAATGGAACGAATACGAATGGTGAGAAAGCAGTTCAGTAAGAAGGGTTCGTGTTTAATTTATAAGTCCCATCCAATGTATAAGTGCAGTCGAAATGCTTAAAGTCACGATAGCCGAGTGGTTGTCACGTGGTCGGAATTCGAGTCAAGAGACCTGATCTGGGGATCGAAACGGTGGCAAACTTGTACCAATGAGGTTTTTAAAAAATTAGGTACGAATTATATCGTTGGCTTTGACATAAAGACGGCGACGGGCTCACCACCTAACACGTTGTGCAAAAAATATCTTCGGTAGAAGGTGGTTCGAAGGGACTTAATTGTCTAGACTAGACCTCTGTCTACCCCTGTATTGGGAATTGCGTGAAGATATTTATTTATTTTAATTCAATTAAAAATTTAAATATTCAACAAAAAAACTGACTTTCATAAATTTTTCCGCTTTCAAAAAGAACAGAAAAAAGCAGAGTCACTATTTTAGCTAAATTCGTTTAAAACTTATTACGTATATATAGAAACGCAAAATTCGTATAAAGTTTGGTGAATTTTTTTGCACGAGTAAGTATCCGGACGTAATCTAAAGTAAAGCAATACATTATCTAACTATTATATATATTATATAACCGCAATATGATTATTATTACTGTTAAGAGACCATTGCAGAAAGAACTATATGCAAAAAATACAAGCCAAAATCATGTACATTAGAATATTCTAAAACATGATAGATTGAATTTTAGTGAGATGGAGAGTAGAAAGTTCATTACGTGGTTCCAAGACCAGGTAAACAACACAAGACCGGATGCCGGAGGTCTAGTTCTATTAATAATGCTTTGTATTTGTACATCGAAAACCAAAAAAAAAATATTGTACCCAACGAAAATTTTTTAGGGTCCAGTGAGAGACAGAGGATACAATTTTCTCCGGAAATGAAAATAATGGTGGGTCGTCGACGTTTTTACAGACGAAAAAATGCGGCTGGTTTATGGTTCATGATAGAGTTCTTAAACTAGTTATACTAGTTCATAAAACAGTTTAATTTTCGACTAATTTACGTCATAGACTAAACGATGTTTAATCAGCCCGCAGTTTAACTTCTCTTCATACTCTTTCCAGGCTTATGACTAGAAGGCTGAATATATTCTTTTATGTATGATATAAATATTAAATACAATACATATAAGCTTTTTACAAACTATTTTTAAGAACCAAAATAATTAATATTTACAGTTATTTGACGCAGAAATCGCGACGACGCGAAATCAAGTCGATTATTAAAATGTCGTGCGTGTATAAAGATGTTTTTCCGTGATTTTACTAGTCGAACAGTCGACGTCAAGTAAACAGTCTTAGTTAACGGTTCGCTCATTTAACGCCCATCCCTAAATTAAATAATCTCGGAAAATGTATTTGTAATGCAAACGGAGAAGACTGAAACGTTCTGGCTGCCATAGAAGCTATTGAAAAACAAATCTTCATTTAAATCCAGGTGTAGGCGTCAATTTGCGCACAGAGAAAAGCCTATTTAAAGAATTGGCTACTTTCGTTTTATTTTTTCTTTTACTCAAAAGACAAGAGAGAGAGAAAGATCACTATCAATCACTTTCGATTTTTTTTCTAATACTTATACATATTATGAGTATTATGAGTTAGAAGACTTACAGTACTATGGAAAGATTCAAGACTTATATAAGATTCATAAAGCATTTGACGATATGATAGTCTAGTTGATAGTGAGCCTGCTTTCCAAAGTTAGGGTTATGGGTTCGAATAGAAATCGTTTTACACGTATATTTAAAGGATATTCTGAAATTCTTCTTTTACTAAACACTTTACAGCTCTTCGGTACGGTAAGGTATCCGTGCGAAGCCGGGGCGGTTTGCTAACATACACATGTGATGCGACACTATAACAATATATACATAGATGAAGACAAAATAGAAGCAACGCTTGGAGCTAAAAGTTATAAATATAATCGAGTTCTAAGTTGGCACAAACTCAATAATACGTTAATTTTAAACTCGTTTATGATAGAAAAGTGCCCTGGTTTAGTAATTGCTACAATATTTAACTCAATTGCTTCAACTTGTGTGCAGTTATATATGGAAGAATAAAAGACAGCTCATTTTATGAGAAAAAGCTTTCACAAACATTCATACATATTTCACATTCATTAATTTTACTGAGAACTGGAAAGAAATGACCTCAGGCTTAACCATAAGAAGAATTTGCTCTAACCGCCACAATTGCCAAGCAGATATGCAATCGTCTGATTTAGAATTTGGTAACAATCTGCCCAATTTTAGATGTTTATCCCTCCATCTTTCAGTATCTAATGACGTTTTAAAACTCTTCTCTTAGTCGCTTGATACGAAACGGGAAGAAAAAGGCCGGTAAATTCTTACGCCGACACCACGGTACTAAGCTGGGGTACATACGGTACATATCGTATTATGTGGGGGGGAGGGGGCCAAAGTTCCGCTCTGTTCCCACACTGACCGAGGCAAACCGCCAGTACGGCTTCAACCATCGGAGTCGCTCAGGTGGTGATCTTCTTGTGTTCCTCACTCATCGATGGGCGGAGGCAGTAGAGAGCAAGGGGGAGGCCCTGGTAGTTAGCTTGGATATAGCAAAAGCCTTGGATCGGGTGTGGCACAAAGCGCTTCTCTCGAAGCTTCCATCATATGGGCTTCCCGAGAAATTTTGCAATTGGGTCACTAGTTTTCTAATTGTAGTGGTGCTGGGCCGGGGATCGACCCTAAGTGAGAACCAGACCACTGGCCAACAACGACTTTACAAATTTTTAATTGAGTTAATTATAAATAAATTTCAAAATCAAGAATGATTTGGACTTGACCTTTGCTACCGAGGCAAGAGAAGCATGGTTACGTCTCTGTCCCGGCGAGGATATTCCACTGGAACCTAACTCACAAAAACGGTGGGATATCCCGTTGGTTCAGAATGTGCAGAAATGCTTACTGAACAATTTTCACTGTGACAGAGACCGCGCTCGCTTTCTAGGTGTTTCGACAAAGGAATCCAGTTACTGGCTACATGCTTTACCATCAAGTAACCTTGGTACATTACTAGATAACGAAAGTTTACGTATAGCTGTAGGAATACGTTTGGGAGCATCGATTTGTCAAACACATCGATGTCCTTGTGGCAGCGACGTCGACGAGTTAGGCCTCCACGGACTTTCATGCCAAAAAAGTGCCGACAGACTATCTCGTCACGGTTCCTTGAATGAAATCATCCGAAGGGCTCTTGTTTCCATAAATATTCCATCGGTTTTAGAGCCTTGTGGAATATTTAGAGAGGATGGTAAGAGACCCGACGGCTTGACTTTAGTCCCTTGGGAGAGAGGCAAAGCTCTTGTGTGGGACGCAACTTGCGTCGATACATTAGCGGCCTCTCATATCTTACTTCGATAAGGGCCGGGGAGGCGTCAGAGGCAGCTGAATCGAGTAAAGCTAAAAAAAGCTTTGAAAGGAGACTATATATTTGTTCCATTTGCCGTGGAGACAATCGGTCCGTGGAGTCCCCGCGTGATGCAGTTTCTAAAGGAATTGTATCCGCGACTTATCGTTGACGCTGGTGACAAGAGAGCTGGTTCTTTTCTCGCTCAACGGTTAAGTCTAGCCATTCAACGTGGAAATGCAGCCAGCGTTCTTTGTACCATGCCACGAGGAGTAGGGCTCTACGATTATAATAGTTTTTAGTTAATAACTATTGTAAATATTAACATATTTTTTTCTGTAAACAGAAATAAAAAATGGACAAAAAATTTCACGTACAATATAATGGCAACCGGAAAACTACTCGCGAATACATACTTGTTCTTACAGATCAAGCACCATTCAATTGCGCAAGTACTTCTAAAAATTCGAGGAACTTAACTAAAGGATATTATATTAATGTTTTTTGTATGAAAGACAGACTAGAATTACGTATCGAACTGTAGTAACAAAACCAGTAATCGTCTTTTAAAAAAAAAAACAAACACACCGGAATTATAATAATTACAAGACAAAATGATTATTCCTATGACTTTATCCTATTATATCAATAAAGATTATTCCTATGACTTGCGTTTGCCTGAATACTAACCGCCACGTTTGAATGTTGGACACAGACTATGATGTACCATTACCGATAGATCATAACTGGAGGTCTTGATGTATTTCTAAGAATGTTACTATACGACTAAACAGATTGACCATTCACGACTAACCCTGACGGGTTTCATATGTATTTATATATCATAACCGAACGAATGTAAAACCTGGGCTCGAACTTGTTGTAGTACAAGAAAAAGAGTGCGTGTAATCGTACCACCGTGTGTGAATGTTAAGCTGGAGTTTGTAGTAATTCTAGTAGATGGCGATCGAATCCCGCCCGTGTCACTTTAAATTTTAAATTTTTTTACTCCTTAACAAAAAGTTCAGCATAATATAAGTTATGCTGGACTTTTGTGTTAAATTAAAAATTGTTCAAACAATGATCTCTACGTCCCATGTTATTGGTCTTTTTTTCTCATAAATTCTCTATGTTGTACATATGTATCCATAAATTCATGTAATACCACTCGAACACATGAATTAGAACGATATTATTCATATGGCTGACATAATGAGATGACGCCTCACGTGAGAGGTTTAAACTATATGAGTATAAAATACGCGTCAACTCCCGTCGGTCTACCTTGACGATATATCGGATCTGATACAGCTGATTGATTCCTGGTTTAATGACACATGCCGCTCACTAGTATAACTTCAATAACTTCAACTTCAAGCGAGTACAAACGTTCATTTTGATCACACAAATGTTTGTCTCTAGCGGGATTCGAAGCTAAGTGTTGTACGCTTAGCTTTGACAACCCGATAACCAAGTTGTGACAGTGACCCCGTCACAACTTGGTTGCCGGGTTATCTTATTACAAAAATACAAAAAATAAATAAATAAATATTTTCACTCAAATCCCAATACAGGGTAGACAGAGGTCTAGTCTAGACAATTAAGTCCCTTCAACCCTCCTTCCACTGAAGATATTTTCGGGACAACGTGATAGATGGTGAGCCCGTAGCCGTCTTTTTGTCCAAGCCAACGATATAATTCGTACATAGGTTTTTGAAAAACCCGTTGGTACGAGCCTGCCACCTGGGGATCGAACTCGGGTCTCTCGACTCGAAATTCCGACCGTTATCGTGATTTTAAAAAAATACAAATTAATAAATTTAAATAAAAAAGTCACGATAGCTGAGTGGTTGGGTGGTCGGAATACTTGTTTCTAAAATTAAAATAGTAAAAAATGGGAACATTTTTTTACATATTGCGTGCTTGTTACTGCAGTAAAATAAATTGAATATACTCTTAGATGCTCAAAACTTTACTTGCACCGAATAAAATTTCAAAACTTTTCCCTAGCTAGCTCGACTACGACGGATATATTGCACGTTACACAGACAACCGATGGACAGCAGAAGTAACGAAATGGAAAAAACCTAACGGAAAAAGGCGGAAAGGACGACTTATGAAGCGATGGAGCGACGACATCGTAGCTACAGCCGGCAACAAATGGATGAAACAAGCGAAAGACAGAGAAAAGTGGATTAAACTGGAGGAGGCCTATAACCAAACATTTCTTATCCTATAATAACTGATGTAAATAATAGAAAACAATAGTTAAGTGAATAATCATATGTGAAATTTGTATATACTTATATTTAATGTTTAGGTGATGGGTAACAAAAAAGGCTTTATTATTATTATTACTATTATTCTCCCTAGGGGGTCATTGTAGAAGCGTGCTCGTCGCGACCCCTGCCAGCCCTTTTCAGGGCTGCAATTCTACACAGCTGCGCACCCATGCCAACGAGGGTTAGGGCGTCCCCCCAAGGCGACACACACCAGTTCGTCCCCGTTGGTGTGGAATGCAGTGAGCAAAGCGGCGATGGGGACCGCCACCCGTCACGCACAGCCCGACACGGCGGAAGGTGGAGGACGGAGTGCAGAGTTGGCACGTGGAATGTTAGAAGAGGCATGAGAGATAAGACGAATGCGTTGATTGAAATAATGAAAGAAAGAGAATTAGATGTCGTGTGTTTGTCGGAGACCAAGCGGAAGGGCAGTGGTACTGAAGAGCTCCCTGGTGGGGTGTTAGCTCTATGGTTCGGAGTCCCGGAGAGCGAGAGCACCTGCCATGGAGTGGGAGTGCTGCTGTCGTCTCGGTTGGTCGATGTTATGACTGAATATAAGGTTGTGAACTCAAGACTTCTTTGGCTACGCTTTAAATTGGGACTGACGAAGTTATTCCTTTTGGCTGTCTATGCGCCGGTGGCTTCGTCGTCCAGAGCTGAGCTGGAGGAGTTTTGGGAGAATGTAAGAGAAGTTCTAGACTTGGTTAGAGGAAAGGAAAGAATTGTTGTATGCGGTAATTTGAATGGATGGGTTGTTACCGCTCGGCCAGGGTACGAGTCGGTGCTTGGAATGTTTGGTGATAAAAGGGTTAACGATGCTGGCAAGCTTTTACCGTCTGTATTCAAGGAAAGGGTCTTCTTGTGACAAACACTATGTTTAGTCACAAGAAAATCCATATGTATACTAGAACAAGAGAGAATGAGAGAAGTATGATCGATTTATTCCTGGTGGATGACCGACTGCGAAAACAGGTGATGGATACGCGGGTGTTCCGAGGTGCTGACCTGGGAACGGATCACTACCTAGTGATTACTAGATTTAGGGTCTGTTCGCGGGTTGGCGCCACCGGACGGCGATACCAGAACCACAGTCGGTCGGTAGCATCCGAAGCTGGAAGCTTCAGGAAGCGGACACTAGGAATAAATATCAAGCAAGGGTAGCCGAAAAGCTGGACAGCATTGGTGTTAGGAAAGAATGTGTGGAAGAAATATGGCAGAGCCTTAGAGATGGAATGGTTAGTGCAGCGGAAGACGTGTGTGGAAATGTGAAAAGAGGTAGTAGTAAAAGGGTGATGCATGGTGGAATGACGAAGTGAAAGAAGCTGTAAATAAGAAGAAGAAAGCATGGTTAGACTACTTGGCCTCTAGTAATGATAAGGAGAGAAGAGGAAAGAAAGAATTAGATGTCGTGTGTTTGTCGGAGACCAAGCGGAAGGGCAGTGGTACTGAAGAGCTCCTGGCGGGGCGTTAGCTCTATGGTCCGAGTCCCGGAGAGCGAGAGCGCCTGCCAGGGAGTGGGGTGCTGCTGTCGTCTCGGTTGGTCGATGTTATGACTGAATATAAGGTTGTGAACTCGAGACTTCTCTGGGTTCGCTTTAAATTGGGACTGACGAAGTTATTCCTTTGGCTGTTTATGCGCCGGTGGCTTCTGTCGTCCAGAGCTGAGCTGAGGAGTTTTGGGAGAATGTAAGAGAAGTTCTAGACTTGGTTAGAGGAAAGGAAAGAATTGTTGTATGTGGTGATTTGAATGGATGGGTTGGTACCGCTCGGCCAGGGTACGAGTCGGTGCTTGGAATGTTTGGCGATAAAAGGGTTAACGATGCTGGCAAGCTTATACTCGCTGTATGCAAGGAGGGTCTTGTGACAAACACTATGTTTAGTCACAAGAAAATCCATATGTATACTAGAACAAGAGAGAATGAGAGAAGTATGATCGATTTATTCCTGGTGGATGACCGACTGCGAAAACAGGTGATGGATACGCGGGTGTTCCGAGGTGCTGACCTGGGAACGGATCACTACCTAGTGATTACTAGATTTAGGGTCTGTTCGCGGGTTGGCGCCACCGGACGGCGATACCAGAACCACAGTCGGTCGGTAGCATCCGAAGCTGGAAGCTTCAGGAAGCGGACACTAGGAATAAATATCAAGCAAGGGTAGCCGAAAAGCTGGACAGCATTGGTGTTAGGAAAGAATGTGTGGAAGAAATATGGCAGAGCCTTAGAGATGGAATGGTTAGTGCAGCGGAAGACGTGTGTGGAAATGTGAAAAGAGGTAGTAGTAAAAAGGGTGATGCATGGTGGAATGACGAAGTGAAAGAAGCTGTAAATAAGAAGAAGAAAGCATGGTTAGACTACTTGGCCTCTAGTAATGATAAGTAATGATAAGGAGAGAAGAGGAAAGAAAGATATAAGCTCCAGAAAGTTCACACGAAAGCATTGATTGAGGAAGTGCGTGAAAGGAGTAGAATGGAAGCGGACGAAAGGTTGTCGCACAACTTCAAGGAGAACTCCAAACTCTTCTGGAAAGAGGTTGAAGGACCCGGAGTGGTGCGACAGCCTTAAGAATAAATAAAGTGCTTGGGAACCAATGACGTCCTCTCAGAAGAATCGGAAGTCATGCAGCGATGGAGCGAATTTTATAGAGAGATGAGAATTTTTGAGGGATCCGGGGTGACGCCGTGACTGGTACGCCAGACTGGACCTCGATGACACTGAGGTCATCAGTATGAAAGAGATTGAATGTGCGATTAGAAGTTTGAAATGTGGTAAGGCTGCGGACTAGACAGAGATACTGCTGAAATGGTCAAGTATGGTGGGCCACGCGTCTGGGACAGCTTTCATCTGCTGTGCAATTTGTGCTGGCGAACGGGGGCTGTTCCGGATAATTGGCGATCCGCGGTCATTGTGCCTTTTATATAAAGGTAAAGGTTCACATTATGACTGCGGGTGCTATCGGGCAATCAGCTTGACCAGTTTAGCAAGTAAAGTTTACTCGAAGGTTTTGACACGTAGGGATGCAAGAGAAATCGGAAAGATTTCTATGGGAGGCACAATGCGGATTAAGACCTGAAGAGGATGCACGGATCAAATGTTTTCTCCGCATGATCACGGAGAAGCTTCTGGCTGCTAACCAGAAGATTTTCTGTGCTTTTGTGGATCTTGAGAAAGCATTTGATAAGGTTGTAAGGAAGAAAATGTGGGAACTGTTGCCGGGGTATCGTGGATGGTCGATTGCTATGGCTGTGCAGTCACTTTACTGTGACTGTAAAGCCTGTGTGCGGGTAGGGCATGACCTGTCACCCATGTTTAGCGTCCAAACGGGCGTAAAACAGGGTTGTGCCGCGTCTTCCTGGCTATTCATACTGTATCTCGACAGCTGTTTACAGAAGCTGAAAGATAGCTGTTTGGGTGTGAAATTGGGTGACATAAAAGTAAATTGTCTGCTTTATGCTGATGATGCAGTGCTTATAGCACCATCAGAGGCAGAACTGCAGGCATTAGTCACGTGTATGAAAGAAGAATGTGAAATTAATGGTCTCCGTTTGAATGCTAATAAAACTAAGGTTCTGTATTTGAAAGGGACGAAGAAAGAACGAAGTGCGAAATTTGGGTAAATCAGGAATGTCTAGAACAGGTGAATGAAATTGTATACTTGGGGAGTGCGTTTAGCTGGACATAGTGATGTGGATTTGGTGGATAGGCAGCACAACAGCGTTGGAACAAAGTCAATGGTGCCCTGACTGCGTTAATCAAAAGGCAAGGCGTTGTGAAAAGTGCACGCCTTGCAATACATAACGCAGTGTTGGTACCGACTTTGTTATATGGCAGCGAAACCTGGGTATGCTGTGGTATTAAAAGCAGGTTGAATGTAGTGGAAATGCGATCTCTTCAGAAATGTGCGGCCTGGCTTATGGCCGACCGAAAGCGAAACGAAGAGATTCGCAATATGGCAGGTTTGAAAGATGACCTTGTCTCAAAATGGATAAGGGCGTGCTTCGATGGTTTGGGCACGTTGAGCGAATGAGTGAAGACCGAATGGTGAAGAAAATATATAGCGCGAAAGTTAATATTAAAAGGTGTCGAGGTAGACCGAGATTAACTTTCGAAGACCATGTGAGCAAATTGCTCGAAGAGAGGAGGGTCAAGAGTACTTGGATACCTAGACGTGCATGTATGAAGAAGATGATGAATCTGAAAGAAGCGAAAGAAGTATGTAGGGATCGTGACACTTGGCGATCTGTTCTCTGGCTACCCTGTCAGGGATTGTGCGTGAAGATAAATAAATAAATAAATAGTGCAGCGGAAGACGTGTGGAACTGTGAAAAGAGGTAGTAGTAAGCAGCATGGTGGAATGACGAAGTGAAAGAAGCTGTAAATAAGAAGAAGAAAGCATGGTTAGACTACTTGGCCTCTAGTAATGATAAGGATATGAGAGAGAAGAGGAAAGAAAGATATAAGCTCCAGAAAGTTCACACGAAAGCATTGATTGAGGAAGTGCGTGAAAGGAGTAGAATGGAAGCGGACGAAAGGTTGTCATCAACTTCAAGGAGAACTCCAAACTCTTCTGGAAAGAGGTTGAAGGACCCGGAGTGGTGCGACAGCCTTAAGAATGAATAAAGTGCTGGGAACGAATGACGTCCTCTCAGAAAATCGGACGTCATGCAGCGATGGAGCGAATTTTATAGAGAGATGAGAATTTTTGAGGGATCCGGGGTGACGCCGTGACTGGTACGCCAGAATCGAACCTCGATGACACTGAGGTCATCAGTATGAAAGAGATTGAATGTGCGATTAGAAGTTTGAAATGTGGTAAGGCTGCGGATCAGACAGAGTTACTGCTGAAATGGTCAAGTATGGTGGGCCACGCGTCTGGGACAGCCTACATCTGCTGTGCAATTTGTGCTGGCGAACGGGGGCTGTTCCGGATGATTGGCGATACGCGGTCATTATGCCTTTATATAAAAGTAAAGGTTCACATTATGACTGCGGGTGCTATCGGGCAATCAGCTTGACCAGTTTAGCAAGTAAAGTTTACTCGAAGGTTTTGACACGTAGGATGCAAGAGAAATCAGATTTCTATGGGAGGCACAATGCGGATTAAGACCTGGAAGAGGATGCACGGATCAAATGTTTTCTCTCCGCATGATCACGGAGAAGCTTCTGGCTGCTAACCAGAAGATTTTCTGTGCTTTTGTGGATCTTGAGAAAGCATTTGATAAGGTTGTAAGGAAGAAAATGTGGGAACTGTTGCCGGGGTATGGTGTGGATGGTCGATTGCTAAGGGCTGTGCAGTCACTTTACTGTGACTGTAAAGCCTGTGTGCGGGTAGGGCATGACCTGTCACCCATGTTTATCGTCCAAACGGGCGTAAAACAGGGTTGTGTCATGTCTTCCTGGCTATTCATACTGTATCTCGACAGCTGTTTACAGAAGCTGAAAGATAGCTGTTTGGGTGTGAAATTGGGTGACATAAAAGTAAATTGTCTGCTTTATGCTGATGATGCAGTGCTTATAGCACCATCAGAGGCAGAACTGCAGGCATTAGTCACGATAATATGAAAGAAGAATGTGAAATTAATGGTCTCCGTTTGAATGCTAATAAAACTAAGGTTCTGGTATTTGAAAGGGACGAAGAAAGAACGAAGTGCGAAATTTGGGTAAATCAGGAATGTCTAGAACAGGTGAATGAAATTGTATACTTAGAAGTGCGTTTAGCCGGGATGGAAGATGTGATTTAGATGTGGACGAGCATGTCGCTGCCGGGAACAAAGTCAATGGTGCCCTGACTGCGTTAATCAAAGGCAAGGCGTTGTGAAAAGTGCACGCCTTGCAATACATAACGCAGTGTTGGTACCGACTTTGTTATATGGCAGCGAAACCTGGGCTATGCCAGAAGAAGCATAAAGCAGGTTGAATGCGGTGATACGATCTCTTCGTAAAATGTGCGGCCTTACCATGGCCGACCGAAAGCGAAACGAAGAGATTCGCAATATGGCAGGTTTGAAAGATGACCTTGTCTCAAAAATGGATAAGGGCGTGCTTCGATGGTTTGGGCACGTTGAGCGAATGAGTGAAGACCGAATGGTGAAGAAAATATATAGCGCGAAAGTTAATATTAAAAGGTGTCGAGGTAGACCGAGATTAACTTTCGAAGACCATGTGAGCAAATTGCTCGAAGAGAGGAGGGTCAAGGTACTCGGATACCTAGACGTGCATGTATGAAGATGATGAATCTGAAAGAAGCGAAAGAAGTATGTAGGGATCGTGACACTTGGCGATCTGTTCTCTGGCTACCCGTCAGGGATTGTGCGTGAAGATAAATAAATAAATAAATATTTTCACCAAATCCCAATACAGGGTAGACAGAGGTCTAGTCTAGACAATTAAGTCCCTTCGACCCTCCTTCCACCGAAGATATTTTCGGGACAACGTGACAGATGGTGAGCCCGTCGCCGTCTTTTGTCCAAGCCAACGATATAATTCGTACATAGGTTTTGAAAACCCGTTGGTACGAGCCTGCCACCTGGGATCGAACTCGGGTCTCGACTCGAAATTCCGACCGTTATCGTGATTTTAAAAATACAAATTAATAAATTTAAATAAAAAGTCACGATAGCTGAGTCAGTTTGGAATTGGTCGGAATACTTGTTTTAAAATTAAAATAGTAAAAATGGGAACATTTTTTACATAATCTTGTTCTTGTTACTGCAGTAAAATAAATTGAATATACCTTAGATGCTCAAAACTTTACTTGCGAGAAGATAAAATTTCAAAACTTTTCCTAGCTGAAAGCAAACTACGACGGATATATTGCACGTTACACAGACAACCGATGGTTGACAGTAACGAAATGGAAAAAGGCGGAAAGGACGACTTATGAAGCGATGGAGCGAATTTTATAGAGAGATGTATGCGTGTGATGATTTTAGTGAGGGATCCGGGGGTGACGCCGTGACTGGTACGCCAGACTCGGACCTCGATGACACTGAGGTCATCAGTATGAAAGAGATTGAATGTGCGATTAGAAGTTTGAAATGTGGTAAGGCTGCGGGACTAGACAGAGTTACTGCTGAAATGGTCAAGTATGGTGGGCCACGCGTCTGGGACAGCTTTCATCTGCTGTGCAATTTGTGCTGGCGAACGGGGGCTGTTCCGGATAATTGGCGATCCGCGGTCATTGTGCCTTTATATAAAGGTAAAGGTTCACATTATGACTGCGGGTGCTATCGGGCAATCAGCTTGACCAGTTTAGCAAGTAAAGTTTACTCGAAGGTTTTGACACGTAGGATGCAAGAGAAATCAGATTTCTATGGGAGGCACAATGCGGATTAAGACCTGGAAGAGGATGCACGGATCAAATGTTTTCTCTCCGCATGATCACGGAGAAGCTTCTGGCTGCTAACCAGAAGATTTTCTGTGCTTTTGTGGATCTTGAGAAAGCATTTGATAAGGTTGTAAGGAAGAAAATGTGGGAACTGTTGCCGGGGTATGGTGTGGATGGTCGATTGCTAAGGGCTGTGCAGTCACTTTACTGTGACTGTAAAGCCTGTGTGCGGGTAGGCATGACCTGTCACCCATGTTTATCGTCCAAACGGGCGTAAAACAGGGTTGTGTCATGTCTTCCTGGCTATTCATACTGTATCTCGACAGCTGTTTACAGAAGCTGAAAGATAGCTGTTTGGGTGTGAAATTGGGTGACATAAAAGTAAATTGTCTGCTTTATGTTGATGATGCAGTGCTTATAGCACCATCAGAGGCAGAACTGCAGGCGTTAGTCACGTGTATGAAAGAAGAATGTGAAATTAATGGTCTCCGTTTGAATGCTAATAAAACTAAGGTTCTGGTATTTGAAAGGCACGAAGAAAGAACGAAGTGCGAAATTTGGGTAAATCAGGAATGTCTAGAACAGGTGAATGAAATTGTATACTTGGGGAGTGCGTTTAGCCGGGATGGAAGATGTGATTTAGATGTGGACAGGCATGTCGCTGCCGGGAACAAAGTCAATGGTGCCCTGACTGCGTTAATCAAAGGCAAGGCGTTGTGAAAGTGCACGCCTTGCAATACATAACGCAGTGTTGGTACCGACTTTGTTATATGGCAGCGAAACCTGGGTATGCCAGAAGAAGCATAAAAGCAGGTTGAATGCAGTGGAAATGCGATCTCTTCGTAAAATGTGCAGCCTTACCATGGCCGACCGAAAGCGAAACGAAGAGATTCGCAATATGGCAGGTTTGAAAGATGACCTTGTCTCAAAAATGGATAAGGGCGTGCTTCGATGGTTTGGGCACGTTGAGCGAATGAGTGAAGACCGAATGGTGAAGAAAATATATAGCGCGAAAGTTTATATAAAAGTAAAGGTTCACATTATGACTGCGGGTGCTATCGGGCAATCAGCTTGACCAGTTTAGCAAGTAAAGTTTACTCGAAGGTTTTGACACGTAGGATGCAAGAGAAATCAGATTTCTATGGGAGGCACAATGCGGATTAAGACCTGGAAGAGGATGCACGGATCAAATGTTTTCTCCGCATGATCACGGAGAAGCTTCTGGCTGCTAACCAGAAGATTTTCTGTGCTTTTGTGGATCTTGAGAAAGCATTTGATAAGGTTGTAAGGAAGAAAATGTGGGAACTGTTGCCGGGGTATGGTGTGGATGGTCGATTGCTAAGGGCTGTGCAGTCACTTTACTGTGACTGTAAAGCCTGTGTGCGGGTAGGGCATGACCTGTCACCCATGTTTATCGTCCAAACGGGCGTAAAACAGGGTTGTGTCATGTCTTCCTGGCTATTCATACTGTATCTCGACAGCTGTTTACAGAAGCTGAAAGATAGCTGTTTGGGTGTGAAATTGGGTGACATAAAAGTAAATTGTCTGCTTTATGCTGATGATGCAGTGCTTATAGCACCATCAGAGGCAGAACTGCAGGCATTAGTCACGTGTATGAAAGAAGAATGTGAAATTAATGGTCTCCGTTTGAATGCTAATAAAACTAAGGTTCTGGTATTTGAAAGGGACGAAGAAAGAACGAAGAGCGAAATTTGGAAAATCAGGAATGTCTAGAACAGGTGAATAAAATTGTATACTTGGGGGAGTGCGTTTAGCCGGGATGGAAGATGTGATTTAGATGTGGACAGGCATGTCGCTGCCGGGAACAAAGTCAATGGTGCCCTGACTGCGTTAATCAAAAGGCAAGGCGTTGTGAAAAGTGCACGCCTTGCAATACATAACGCAGTGTTGGTACCGACTTTGTTATATGGCAGCGAAACCTGGGTATGCCAGAAGAAGCATAAAAGCAGGTTGAATGCAGTGGAAATGCGATCTCTTCGTAAAATGTGCGGCCTTACCATGGCCGACCGAAAGCGAAACGAAGAGATTCGCAATATGGCAGGTTTGAAAGATGACCTTGTCTCAAAAATGGATAAGGGCGTGCTTCGATGGTTTGGGCACGTTGAGCGAATGAGTGAAGACCGAATGGTGAAGAAAATATATAGCGCGAAAGTTAATATTAAAAGGTGTCGAGGTAGACCGAGATTAACTTTCGAAGACCATGTGAGCAAATTGCTCGAAGAGAGGAGGGTCAAGAGTACTTGGATACCTAGACGTGCATGTATGAAGAAGATGATGAATCTGAAAGAAGTGAAAGAAGTATGTAGGGATCGTGACACTTGGCGATCTGTTCTCTCTGGCTACCCCGTCAGGGATTGTGCGTGAAGATAAATAAATAAATAAATAGTGCAGCGGAAGACGTGTGTGGAACTGTGAAAAGAGGTAGTAGTAAGCAGCATGGTGGAATGACGAAGTGAAAGAAGCTGTAAATAAGAAGAAGAAAGCATGGTTAGACTACTTGGCCTCTAGTAATGATAAGGATATGAGAGAGAAGAGGAAAGAAAGATATCAGCTCCAGAAAGTTCACACGAAAGCATTGATTGAGGAAGTGCGTGAAAGGAGTAGAATGGAAGCGGACGAAAGGTTGTCGCACAACTTCAAGGAGAACTCCAAACTCTTCTGGAAAGAGGTTGGAAGGACCCGGAGTGGTGCGACAGTCTTAAGAATGAATAAAGTGCTTTCGGGAACGAATGACGTCCTCTCAGAAAAATCGGACGTCATGCAGCGATGGAGCGAATTTTATAGAGAGATGAGAATTTTATGAGGGATCCGGGGGTGACGCCGTGACTGGTACGCCAGACTCGGACCTCGATGACACTGAGGTCATCAGTATGAAAGAGATTGAATGTGCGATTAGAAGTTTGAAATGTGGTAAGGCTGCGGGACTAGACAGAGTTACTGCTGAAATGGTCAAGTATGGTGGGCCACGCGTCTGGGACAGCTTTCATCTGCTGTGCAATTTGTGCTGGCGAACGGGGGCTGTTCCGGATGATTGGCGATACGCGGTCATTATGCCTTTATATAAAAGTAAAGGTTCACATTATGACTGCGGGTGCTATCGGGCAATCAGCTTGACCAGTTTAGCAAGTAAAGTTTACTCGAAGATTTTGACACGTAGGATGCAAGATAAATCGGAAAGATTTCTATAGGAGGCACAATGCGGATTAAGACCTGGAAGAGGATGCACGGATCAAATGTTCACGGAGAAGCTTCTGGCTGCTAACCAGAAGATTTTCTGTGCTTTTGTGGATCTTGAGAAAGCATTTGATAAGGTTGTAAGGAAGAAAATGTGGGAACTGTTGCCGGGGTATGGTGTGGATGGTCGATTGCTAAAGGCTGTGCAGTCACTTTACTGTGACTGTAAAGCCTGTGTGCGGGTAGGGCATGACCTGTCACCCATGTTTAGCGTCCAAACGGGCGTAAAACAGGGTTGTGTCATGTCTTCCTGGCTGTTCATACTGTATCTCGACAGCTGTTTACAGAAGCTGAAAGATAGCTGTTTGGGTGTGAAATTGGGTGACATAAAAGTAAATTGTCTGCTTTATGCTGATGATGCAGTGCTTATAGCACCATCAGAGGCAGAACTGCAGGCATTAGTCACGTGTATGAAGAAGAATGTGAAATTAATGGTCTCCGTTTGAATGCTAATAAAACTAAGGTTCTGGTATTTGAAAGGGACGAAGAAAGAACGAAGAGCGAAATTTGGAAAATCAGGAATGTCTAGAACAGGTGAATAAAATTGTATACTTGGGGAGTGCGTTTAGCCGGGATGGAAGATGTGATTTAGATGTGGACAGGCATGTCGCTGCCGGGAACAAAGTCAATGGTGCCCTGACTGCGTTAATCAAAAGGCAAGGCGTTGTGAAAAGTGCACGCCTTGCAATACATAACGCAGTGTTGGTACCGACTTTGTTATATGGCAGCGAAACCTGGGTATGCCAGAAGAAGCATAAAAGCAGGTTGAATGCAGTGGAAATGCGATCTCTTCGTAAAATGTGCGGCCTTACCATGGCCGACCGAAAGCGAAACGAAGAGATTCGCAATATGGCAGGTTTGAAAGATGACCTTGTCTCAAAAATGGATAAGGGCGTGCTTCGATGGTTTGGGCACGTTGAGCGAATGAGTGAAGACCGAATGGTGAAGAAAATATATAGCGCGAAAGTTAATATTAAAAGGTGTCGAGGTAGACCGAGATTAACTTTCGAAGACCATGTGAGCAAATTGCTCGAAGAGAGGAGGGTCAAGAGTACTTGGATACCTAGACGTGCATGTATGAAGAAGATGATGAATCTGAAAGAAGTGAAAGAAGTATGTAGGGATCGTGACACTTGGCGATCTGTTCTCTCTGGCTACCCCGTCAGGGATTGTGCGTGAAGATAAATAAATAAATAAATAGTGCAGCGGAAGACGTGTGTGGAACTGTGAAAAGAGGTAGTAGTAAGCAGCATGGTGGAATGACGAAGTGAAAGAAGCTGTAAATAAGAAGAAGAAAGCATGGTTAGACTACTTGGCCTCTAGTAATGATAAGGATATGAGAGAGAAGAGGAAAGAAAGATATCAGCTCCAGAAAGTTCACACGAAAGCATTGATTGAGGAAGTGCGTGAAAGGAGTAGAATGGAAGCGGACGAAAGGTTGTCGCACAACTTCAAGGAGAACTCCAAACTCTTCTGGAAAGAGGTTGGAAGGACCCGGAGTGGTGCGACAGTCTTAAGAATGAATAAAGTGCTTTCGGGAACGAATGACGTCCTCTCAGAAAAATCGGACGTCATGCAGCGATGGAGCGAATTTTATAGAGAGATGAGAATTTTATGAGGGATCCGGGGGTGACGCCGTGACTGGTACGCCAGACTCGGACCTCGATGACACTGAGGTCATCAGTATGAAAGAGATTGAATGTGCGATTAGAAGTTTGAAATGTGGTAAGGCTGCGGGACTAGACAGAGTTACTGCTGAAATGGTCAAGTATGGTGGGCCACGCGTCTGGGACAGCTTTCATCTGCTGTGCAATTTGTGCTGGCGAACGGGGGCTGTTCCGGATGATTGGCGATACGCGGTCATTATGCCTTTATATAAAAGTAAAGGTTCACATTATGACTGCGGGTGCTATCGGGCAATCAGCTTGACCAGTTTAGCAAGTAAAGTTTACTCGAAGATTTTGACACGTAGGATGCAAGATAAATCGGAAAGATTTCTATGGGAGGCACAATGCGGATTAAGACCTGGAAGAGGATGCACGGATCAAATGTTTTCTCTCCGCATGATCACGGAGAAGCTTCTGGCTGCTAACCAGAAGATTTTCTGTGCTTTTGTGGATCTTGAGAAAGCATTTGATAAGGTTGTAAGGAATAAAATGTGGGAACTGTTGCCAGGGTATGGTGTGGATGGTCGATTGCTAAGGGCTGTGCAGTCACTTTACTGTGACTGTAAAGCCTGTGTGCGGGTAGGGCATGACTTGTCACCCATGTTTAGCGTCCAAACGGGCGTAAAACAGGGTTATGTCATGTCTTCCTGGCTGTTCATACTGTATCTCGACAGCTGTTTACAGAAGCTGAAGGATAGCTGTTTGGGTGTGAAATGGGTGACATAAAAGTAAATTGTCTGCTATATGCTGATGATGCAGTGCTTATTGCACCATCAGAGGCAGAACTGCAGCCATTAGTCACGTGTATGAAAGAAGAATGTGAAATTAATGGTCTCCGTTTGAATGCTAATAAAACTAAGGTTCTGGTATTTGAAAGGGACAAAGAAAGAACGAAGTGCGAAATTTGAGTAAATCAGGAATGTCTAGAACAGGTGAATAAAATTGTATACTTGGGGAGTGCGTTTAGCCAAGATGGAAGATGTGATTTAGATGTGGACAGGCGTGTCGCTGCCGGGAACAAAGTCAATGGTGCCCTGACTGCGTTAATCAAAAGGCAAGGCGTTGTGAAAAGCGCACGCCTTGTAATACATAACGCAGTGTTGGTACCGACTTTGTTATATGGCAGCGAAACCTCGGTATGCCAGAAGAAGCATAAAAGCAGGGTGAATGCAGTGGAGATGCGATCTCTTCGTAAAATGTGCGGCCTTACCATGGCCGAATGAGTGAAGACCGAATGGTGAAGAAAATATATAGCGCGAAATTTAATATTAAAAGGTGTCGAGGTTGACCGAGACTAACTTTCGAAGACCATGTGAGCAAATTGCTCGAAGAGGGGAGGGTCAAGAGTACTCGGATACCTAGACGTGCATGTATGAAGAAGATGATGAATCTGAAAGAAGCGATAGAAGTATGTAGGGATCGTGACACTTGGCGATCTGTTCTCTCTGGCTACCCCGTCTGGGATTGTGCGTGAAGATAAATAAATAAAATAAAATATAAAATTTTGAAAGCGAACTAAAAAATATATATAGAAAGAAAAAAATACTTATTCTCAATAAAACTAAAACAATTAAATTGTAGATCTTGTATCTACTACTAAAAAAATAAAAATATTAGACAGTATAAGTAATAAGTAAATAGGATAACACGGCAATTTGCTGCCTGTACGCCAGTGCACGCCTTGTAATACATAACGCAGTGTTGGTACCGACTTTGTTATATGGCAGCGAAACCTGGGTATGCCAGAAGAAGCATAAAAGCAGGTTGCACGGTGCACTCAAACTTATTTATTAAAGTAAATGACAAACGCACACGGTGCAGAATTGTACAATTCAAATTGAAATATCATTAAAAAGACAATGCTATGTCAATAAACAAGTTCCAAAGAGTTTCCGATTTATCAGTCCGCATACAAATTGCATTTACAAATAACCTTTGTCGACTTAAATATTCGCCGTGCATGTTATAGATTTTTTGGACAGCCATTGATCGAAACATTAGTTCGAAAAAATACTCAATTGCTAAATATTATAACGCAACCAAATCAATCAGTCTTTTTTCTATTGATAAAGACTTTCTTTTTCCAATGTGCAAATAAGCGAACATGTAAACTTTTCAAAATAAAATTGAAATCAATTCATAATGGACATCTATATATACATACATACTTGTTTTAGACGGCCACTTCATATACATATGTGCATACATAAAATTTGTAAAAGTCCATTGCAGGAGAGATACCTCTCCCGTAACGGAGGGTGTGCCATTATTGCCATGATTTCGCCATGCTTACCTTAGACGCTGCTACCCGTCACCGGTCTGCTGAACTTTGGTCTGATATATTTCGAGATGGATGTCCCACCATCTATCCCATGTCCAACTACCAATGCAGGGGTACACAGAGGTCTAGTCTAGACAATTAAGTCCCTTGGAACCACCTTCTACCGAAGATATTTTCGGGACATCGTGACAAGTGGTGAGCCCGTCGACGTCTTTATGTCCAAGGTAACGATGTAGTTCGTACATAAGTTTTGGAAAAACCCATTGGTACGAGCTTACTGGCTACTCGAAATGCGTTATATTTCGCCATCTGGCGGCAGCCATTAATATGCTTTTCCTTAGTCATCTCCTACGCCACTCACGAAAAGTGATGCTAGATTTTAACGCTGATACACCGTTAAAAGTACACAGATTTATTCATTAACTTGTATTAAAATGCAAGGGGAGGGTCGAGAGTCTTCGCATACGTAGACGTTCATGAATAAAAGAAATGAGGAATTTGATAGAAGCGAAAGAGGTATGACAGGATCTTGACACTTAGCGATCTGCTTTCTGCCTTCCCAGAGGATTATGCATAAAGACATAACAATAGTAAAACTTGTGTTAAAAGCAAGTACCAACAACCTAACAAATAGTATGTTGGAAAACAGCAGACTATTTGTTATTCAGCGCGCATAAGCAATAAGAAATCAAGGACGTCCGCATAGCATTATATTGTTTTAAAGTACTTCAACAATTTCTTTTTCGAACAATTTTCTGCACGCACGCACACACACACACACACACACACACACACACACACACATACAGGTATAACCCCCTATAAAATCCACTGCAGGACATAGTCCTCTCCCATAGGGAGGATTTCCCATAATCGATGATTCTGCTATAGTAACACTCTGTGGAGACAACTAACGAACACCTCAAGACCTTATCACGTCGCGGTTATTGCGGATGTGTTGTTGTTGCGGATATTATCGAATGATGGCCAAGGGATCTAAATCACAATCATAACAATTCAAGTTTCCAATACGTCAAAGAGAAATTAATGAATCTGTAAATATTTTGAATGAATACATTATCACGCAAAAGCTTTGTAGATTCTTTGTATACATACGGCGTGAATAATAGTCTTAGGTACATCTGGTGGATAACCCGGAATCTGGTTGTATGCATTGACCAGATCTACTTTAGGAAAAATTTTACTTACTGCAAGCTGACAAGTGAAGTCCTAGACGTGACGTATGGGGTAGCGGTCAGAAACAGTTCGAGCGTTCAGTGATCTCCGCATGGTCTCCAGCCTTTGTCCTTTTCGGGAGCCAGGTGTAGTAATGAAGACCAAGATCTTTCTGACCTGCCAGTTATTCCACTCCGCAACATTTTTTGAACTACTAAGCAAGGAGGGGAGTACGGGTCAGGAGTAGAGTATGTAAAACCGCATGATGCAAATTTTGCAGTGTCGTCCGTTATTACTGCAATTACAAATTGTCTTTATAGCTGGGAAAACCAAATCTCTGTGGCTGGGAAAAACAAAGTCTCCGGACCAGAAAGGAGGAATACGGAATCCCAACTACATGAACCTCCGTAATTTTTTTAATTTTATTTCGTGCGATGTTTAACATAAAATGGACGTGGATGTAACTGTTAACTGAAGAACGTTCCGCGCGTTTCTAACTACGTCACCAATAAGGGTGCCCTATGTTTATTAAGTTTAAACGACACTCACAAAGTATATATTCCACAATTGTAATAGAGTTATTATATAGCAATGACACACTCAGAAAATAGTTAAAGTTACGCACAAAAGTGATTGGTGAGCACAAATGTTATAAGCAAAGCGAAGGCGACGGAAGAGAACAGGAAATAACACATATTTTAAGTAAATAATTAATATTATAATTATGTTTTTTAAAAATGAAACAATGTGCAAATGGCGGGTATAGACGGGTCGAACTGAGCGAAAAACGAGCATGCATTCACCGCGGTTAGATGCAGCCTACTGAAGCCGTCTGCGTCCGCGCCGCGCCAGCGCCAGTGTTGGCAATCTAGAAGAAGGCGTTTCGTACCAGGGATGTAAAATTATCGTACTTGGGTTCATTTGACGAAAAGTTATCATACATATTCAAATAACATAAAAAAGCGTTAGTTGTAGATAAAATAATGAAATTAAAGTCATCGTGAACTTATATTGCACTAGATAATACACATTACTTCATAAAAGTATTTTTTCATAATTAATGTTCTCTTCTAGTCTGTAGAAAGTCACGATAGCCGAGTGGTTAGGTGGTCGGAATTTCGAGTCAAAAGACCCTAGTTCGATCCCCAGGTGGCAGGCTCGTACCAATGGGTTTTTCAAAAACTTATGTACGAATTATATCTTTGGCTTCGATATAAAAACGGCGGCGGGCTCAACACCTGCCACGTTGTTCCGAAAATATCTTCGGTGGAAGGTGGGTCAAAAAACTTAATTGTCTAGACTAAACCTCTGTCTACCCCTGTATTGGGAATTGCGTGAAGATATTTATTTATTTATTATTTATTTATTCTGCTTTATATAACTTACTAATCGACGTATCATAGCTTTTTAAACGTGTTTTAGATATATTCTAGCTTTATTTATTGGATCATATTCTTGTGCACAAGGCATGCATGTACGTGCATCCGCACAAGTTCACAAAACGTTTCAGAAAAATTACTGTAACATGCTAAGATTCGATTTTATTCAAAAAAAAACAAAATGTTTGGACATTCGAAAATTATTGTACATCTGCGTACGATAGTGTATCTATTGTACGTACATTATCGTAGTGACCAACACTGGTCCGCGCAGCTCATCGCGGCGCTGACCGCGCATGCGCGATTGTACGAGCCGCGCACCAACAAATTTTGCCCGCGTCGGCCCGGGTTCTTTCTCGTGATATTTTATATAATTAGTACTGTTTCCCACAGGACAATGTACTCGTAGAAAAAAATTTGTAAATTTTATCGGGTCTTAATGTTGGTGGTACCTTTGTTGTTTCTTTTTCCATAACACAAGTGCTTAAGCCTAACATTAACTTTCTTTGGTCAGAACAGAGCTATGTATGTAATATTGTGTTGAATTTATACGTTGTCCAGGAATCGAAGGGAGTTTTTGACAATTACTTCACCCTTTGATAAGAATATTATTGGTTACAAAAGCAATGCTTACAATTTTACGCATTTTTTTCTATTATTTATAATAGAAATGTTTTCTTTATTGTTCTATAAAAAAATGAATTACAAGCTGTTTTACATTTATTTTGTATTTTTCATCAGCCTACGCGTATCTCAGTTCCATATCAAAAGGCAAACCTTGTTTCTTCTATATTAAAGCCATAAAAAATTCACCCTGACTGGCCCGATAAATATACTTAGGAATAAATCGACATGAAATCTCGTAGCTTTGAAGTGTATAAGTACAACAATACCTTGCATAATTGTAGCTCTTTATATTTCATCTTAGTTCTTGGATTATTAATAGAGGGACTTCTTTTTTATTATTTGCTTAGAAGGATCGGAGAATACCTTGTTTAATATAGCTTTTTAATTAGAAATAACATTTAAATAATAAAATAAAAATATCTTCACGCAATTCCCAATACAGGGGTAGACAGAGGTCTAGTCTAGACAATTAAGTCCCTTTGACCCACCTTCCACCGAAGATATTTTCGGGACAACGTGACAGGTGGTGAGCCCGTCGCCGTCTTTATGTCCAAGCCAACGATATGAATAGTACATAGGTTTTGAAAAAACCCATTGGTACGAGCCTCCCACTTGGGGATAGAACTTGGGTCTCTCGACTCGAAATTCAGACCATCCATCCCATCCTCTCGGCTATCGTGACTACAGAATCAACATTTATTTTTATAAAAATAATATTTGAGGAACAATCAATTATATTTAGCTTTCTTACGACTAACCCGTTAACGTAATCTGTATGAAATCATAATAACCTAAAAAGTAAGTGGAAAAGTACAAGTTTGTGTGTTATTTATATCAATATTATATACTAATACTGGAAGCTTGTCCCAATACTGGAGCTTGTCCCAACACATAAGTATGAATAGTTAAAGACTGCCAAAGTAAAATGCTTTTCTCTTAGTCGCATTCTCTTACACACCCTTGGAAACAAAGAGTGTGGCATCTTCTTAGGCCGATAGCACCTCGACAAGGTGGTTGGAAATGAAAATCATTACCGACAGATGGCGTGAAGCCCACCTCGAAAAATGACAAACCAAGATCAAGCTGCCCATTGACCGAAAGCAGTGTCTAATGAGCCATGCGGGTCTGATACAGTGATCGCCAATCCGCTTGCCGAATGTGTAGACAATACAAAATTCTCTGTTCAGAGGAGGCCTGATTTTCGGTTTACAAATTTTCGGTAGCCGACAGCTGGTGGGAAAACAAATGTGCACATAAAATACTTAACTAGTTTTCGAGATGGTAATTCCGGTTTCGGGCATAGCGGTGTACAAGGCTAATCTAAGTTGAGTCTAACTCGCCTGCTTCGAGCCCCGGCGAAAGAAAGGCGGTAAAGTATTTCGCCGACACCATGTAGCAACTATTGAAATACCTTTAAGTTTTATTACAGCGATTTATGTAGGTAACGCAAAGAACCGTTTAATTATAAATTTAATAAATACAAAATTAACAAAAGTATTCAACAAAATATCCAACTAGCAGCCCATTTTCAGTTCTTATCCGGCACCCTCCATACAGAGGGGGCGCGCGCGTCAAAGAGCGATTTACCACGTGTGCATTCAAACTACTAAGGAGGTGGTCGAATTTTTAAAGAAAAACTTTATAGGAAGGGTTATTATAATATAAATTAATATATTAATGACAGTAACCCCTGGGAATGAACCTTTCTAGAAAAAAATCATTTCATAATTTTGTATAATCTAAAAAAGCACTACTCAAAACATTTGAAATACAAAGTATTAAAATGGCTTTTCATTAGTTTATAGATTATTTTTATTTTTAAATATATACAAATTAAGTCACGATTGCCTAGTGGTGGAGTGATCGGAATTCGGGTCAAATGACCCGAGTGCGATCCCCAAGGCTCGTACCAATGAGTATTTTCAAAAACTTACGTACGGTTTTATCGTTGGCTTGGACATAAAGATGGCGACGGGCTCACCACCTGTGACGTGGGTCGAAAGGACTTAATTGTCTAGACCTGTATTGGAAATGACGTGAAGATAAAAACTGAAAATTAGGATATAAATCACTATACAAATACAGTGCAAACAGCTATAAAAGGTTTTCAAAAAAAAAGCCTTCAAAATGCCAATGGTTATTCGCTCGCCAATTCGCTTGGCAAATGGTGATAACGGCGAACCTTCTTTACGGAAAGCTCATTAGTGCATCTGCTTATTTCTACAAAATTCGCTAAACCGCTTAAAGGAGTATCCCCTAAACTTGTTTATTCCACAAAAATATATTTCATAGCCCCAATTAAAATCATCGCCTGTTATTTATATATGGAAGACGTCTCGTTAATAAACGGAAGAAATAATTTTGAATAAACGATGTCGAATATAATGATGAATCGATAACAAGATTAAAGTTATAATATTTTTAAAGTTAAAAAAATTGACTTCTTTCCTAGTTTTTAGTACCTAAGACGAAGAAGTACTCATAGATACAAAAAAAAAAAACAAAAAAAAAAAACACTTATAAATACTCAATACAAACATAACGGCCTATAAAATTCCATTTTAGGACTTCGGCCTCTCCCGTAAGAAAGATTTCACAGCAAGACTTATGCCTAACCGACGTTATGAAGTAACAAATATTAATAAATAAACACACATCATCACAAATCATAATTTTTAAAGGTTACTTAAAAGGGAAACTCCATGTTCATCATCGTGGTTATATTATGGTGGTACCATCTATTAACACCCAGCACAACTTGGTCACAGTCGAGCACAACAGGTGCTTACCAGTAAATGTGAAAGATCCTTTGACATTTAGTGGCAACATTTAACTTGTGAGAAATAAAATTGATAGACAGACGATTCACACAGTTACGAAATTCAGAAAAAAATTATTTGGAACTGTAATATGTTCAAGTTTATTTTAAGGCTTCACTGCTAAATCTTGTAGTCTGGTAATGAAATATAAATAAATGTATGTTATTACATTAAATTAATATTAAAATACGACGCTACTAATACGGTTTTATTGCGTTTTTAATTAGTTTTTACTAACTATTTTTATTTCCCGACGTTTCGGTTGCTTTAATTCGCGTAAATACAAGACATAATTATTAAAATACGATATTAAATTAACCCGCCCGTTTCAGTGATTTTTTGAAGTGAAACTTCTTTAGAATCGTTGTGATTTCAAACCGGATGCAACGGAAAAAACGACAGGTAAGAGACACAGATATAAGAAAAAATGAGACAGTAATATGAAAACGACAGGTAACATACACAGATATAAGAAAGAATGAGACAGTAATATGAAAACGACAGGTAAGAGACACAGATATAAAAAAGAATGAGTAATATGCATACTATTTTATAAATAAACTTTGTAATTATCTTACCCTTGTTTCATCTCATTCTCTTGTCAATTTACTGATGTTTCACTTCTATCGTGTGTGAATCGCACACATTATTTTTTTTAAATTCTCATAAATTTATGAAATTAATGATAAATTAATAAAATTAATGTAAAACCAACTGAAACGCGTACAGAATTATTTAATAGATACTAAACCGCGACCTGTCGTACCGTGGCAACAATCTTACTTGCGAACCACCGTGTCCCGTGTCAGTTGAAATTTTAAATTACACTTTCGTTTGTCTCTTAGCGACATCTGCCAGTAATTGTTTCAACTTTCAACTCAATTTCCATAACCTTTCAGCTTTGAAAACCATCTACATCTACAGCTTTATGATGCATTAATTATGTCTCATTAATTTGATAACATGAAGACCAACATGGCTTTTAAAAATCAACAAATCGTTACATTTTGAAATTATATATTGTAGAAAAAATTTAAAGTGTTAAGCAGCTTGAAAATGCCCACAGCTGGGCAAATTTCTTCGGTAATACATTCTTTGTGACAGCATCACCGACACGAGTGCACATAATGCAAGGCGATCGACCTGAACGCGCTTCATCACGCTTTTAATTCAAAGTCTGTCGTAAAACAATAATTAATAAACTGAGAACGAATGAATTCATAAACATTCAAGAAATTCTAAGAATCATAAAGATTAGTGTCAATGGATTTGAAATTGAACTTTACTTAAGTTCAATTTAAGTTCATTGCAATCCAATTAACTTTATAAATTATTCATTGGCTTGCGACGATTCTGAGGTACTAATATTATTGAATTAAATATTAGCAAACTTGACTGTTATTTTATTATTTTAAAGCGAATAAGTACAGTCTTTTTCTAAATTAATTTATCTAAAAAAACACTAGATTTATATGGACCAAGGTGACAGGCTCACCTGTCTACGTGTTGAGATCCAAACCAGCGGTACAATGTACTTACATAGACACAAAGTAGAAACAAGTAGTTTTATATACATAGTAATAGTAGTTTTTATTCCACAACACAAGTGCTTTAGCTCCTAACTCAGAAATCAGAGCGGGTGTGATATGTGATGTTTTTCCTATTTATGCATTAATATATCATTCATGTGGCCGAGGATTTTGTTTTGCGGTAAATTTTAGAAGCCTATGTTCAGCATTGAACTTATTCTTACGAGGTTCTAAAGAAGGATCGAATAGAAGTCGTGAATAGGATAAGTATACTTCGTATATATGTCTATCGTGACCCTGTGGACCACTTTAAGAGGTTAAAATATCTCTTTTGTGTTTAATAGATATATTTTATAGACAATAACATTATCCTCTGAGTCGATATAATCTCGGAGCCTTACGATCACTGTCGGAAACTGTTTAAGATTACATATTTTACAGAAAAGAGCTAAGAACGCTATGAAATTACAGGAAATAATAAGATACCTTTTATTATGCATAATTAAATTTCAAGTCTGAATTAAGTATTTTTAAATTCACATAACACAACAATACACAAACAAAAGTCTGAGGTCAAATAATACAGTTCTTTCGACCCACCTTTCTTAAAATTCTTTTTAGGACAGTGTGTTATGTTTAGGACGTATCATAGTCTTTTATAAATGTACTCATTAATGTCCATGATTCGAATGCAAACATTCATTTACATCACACAAATGTTTGCCTCTAGTGGAATTCTAACCCGCAACGTTTTGTTTCGAAAGGTACCTACGAAGTGGGCTATCGGGTCGGTAGATTTTATATCAACACCTGCACATTAAAGTTTCCTTAAAAAAGATAATTTTGTGCTGCATTATATAGGCCTTTCATTAAGTAAGACGCAAATAAATTAAACAAAAGTAGTTATTCTTCTTTATGAACAAATTGAAAGCAATTTAAAAGTAACATGTGGACATGTCATTCAAAAGAAATCTTTCGATCTGCATTATAAAAATAAATTTGTAAATTTCTTCGTTGACAATATTTCATTATTGTCCTTAAAACTTCTACAGTACTGTGAAACTCTAGGAAATGAAGAAAGTAAAGTGTTCCTACAATAAACAGAGATAATTTTCAAATTAACCTCTTACAAAAAAACACATTTTTAACTAAACTCTATCAAAAAAAAAACACTTCACACTATATACGTTTTTGTACATAGATAATACAATATTTTTCTAATAATATAGACATCTTCAACACTCATAATGAAACATTTAAGAAGTCGACCATCCAGTTATTTAGGTTACCTCGCCGTATCATAACATGGAATGTGTACACTTCGACCACACATATTACTACATTATACATATGGCATATATATATACATACATAGATAGGAAAACATCCGTTTTGATGAACTCAAGAAAGTAGCTAATGTTGTGTTATTAAATCAGAAACAACGAGGGCACTACAAACGCCTAGACCTGCGAAAATATAGAAAAAGTGGTGGTCTACGTTGACACCACCGTAATCGAACCCGGGACCTTGGAGCTGGCGACACCATGGAACCCGTGCGTCACTCGTCCACGGAGGTCGTCAGATATGCATATCTGTTTATTTCATCCTTTAGTCTTTTTATTTGAATTATTATCATCTGTTAAGTATGTCATCATGAATGAATAAAGTAAACACGCTATGTACATATTCTTAGGCTTACTATCTAGCTTTCGGATTAGCACAAAAACAGTAGTTTGTTAACGATTTTAAACAATTTTATGTACATACATAAACGGCTTAAAAATTAAGCAACTCCCGTGTACTGCCAACATTCGGCATGAGAACCATCTCGAGAATATATCTGATAAATATATATGTATACATGAATTAACCAAACTTCAAGCAATGGTTAAACGACGTGAAACAAGTCGATCTATTTTAGCATTAAACGCAATTAATTGCGACAATCGACGGACAGCCTCGACGGGCGCGAGTCCGTGTACTGTTTATATGTACTTTGCAATTAATGTATGTTAAATGATGGCAAGAGTTTTTACAGAACTTTTAAAATACTTCTTTAGCTCCGTTATAACTAGTAATTTCATGAAATTAAAATGCAAAACAATGAAATTAATAGTAAATAGTAATATCACTTTTGTTTTGTTTTGGTGTTTTCATGTGTGCCGCCGTCTTGTTATTACACTCTAGTTGTTGTTCTTGTTGTACGATATAGGCTGTCATTGCACCTTTTAGTTTGGTAAAGAATAAGTTTAAATAGAACTTTCACATTTATTTTACATATAAACTTTAATATGGACAAAGTAATTAGCTAAACTGATCTCAAAGTAAGTAGCCAAAGATTTTTGTAAGGGAATCAGAAATAACGAAGATAACATGTTTTTTTTTTATAGAAATGGGAGGCAAACGAGTTGGTGGCTCACGTGATGGTAAGTGATTACCGCCGCCCGTGAAAGTTATTAATATTACCAGGGGCATAGCAGATGCGTTGCCGCCCTTAGAGTGCCCCCAGTGTGAGGCCTCCGGTTACCTGCACTCACCAGACGACACGCAGAAGTTTGTTAGACTTCTACTTCGCGCTGATATTCTGTGAGGTCGTGGTACTTCCCCTGTCGAGAAGGCCCATTCATGCAACAACAAAAGCTCATGCGTGGCTCTACCACTGAAAAAACCACATAAAAACATTGATGTGCGAATATGTAGAAAAAGTTGTTTTCTATATTGACCCTTCCGGGAACCGAATACGTCGCAGGCGACAGAGCTGGCGACAGCTTGAAAACCGCCATAAACAACTCGTACACAGAGGTGGTAAGATTCTATTTGTGTGTAGGTGGAAATGAGCAGTCGGCCTGATATTTGGTTCAATCCAATTCAATAAAAAAACGAAACGATTTGTATGTACCTATTGAATAAAGAACGGTTTGTTTTATCCTATATCACGGCAGTTAACACAAATACGCTCAAAGCCGTGACGTTTAATTAAACTTGTATTGCGTCGTTCATGTTTTTCTTTTCATGCAATATCGTTCAAACCAAATTGATTTCAATTTCGCGAGTTGCTACAATAAAGCGATATAGACTATTACCTTTTAGTTTTGGCGTAAGAGTTTACAACCCCTGTTATTTATAATGGATTTTTATTGATTTTTGAAATATGCAAGTCATGATGAACCTTTTGTTATCAAATCAAATTTTGGCAACATCTATGTCTCCATCGACATCCTAGATCCCGCCATTGAAGTTCTCACGATTGCACGCATATATCAAAACGGGACCTGGCGGATAGCTACACTTTTCCTGCAGCATATCATTGGCAAAAATTATTTATTCATCGATATAAGTAACGTACATTATAACCATCGATTGTCGTCTTTTAGTCTTCTAAAGTTTCGTAATTTGGTTCCTCTACAGAAAAAACAGACGGAAGAAATTCCGTAGGTATTCCCTTTTTTTGTATTTTTTACCAAGTAATACATAATTGAACTTTATATAGGATATATATGTCGGATAATTTAATATTTTTGTAGACTTTTAATTTTTTGCTGTCTCTGTAAACGATCCTTGAATGTCAATGCCAAGTAATGAAAAAAGATGTTGTCATTAGGAGTTGTCAGATGGTTTAAAAATAAAAGTTGTTTTTTTGGAAATCCGCTGAGTTTTGCCTGGTTTATGCATTATCCCAACTTTATGGGGGCTCGTCCGGGATATACAAAAAATCTCAGGTAAATAGAAGACTAAAGACCTTTTTACTGCAAATTCATATTACGGAAAATGCCGAAGATCCGCCATTAAGAGCTGTTTTACCGACCGAACCGAACCGACCGATCAGACTCGACGACTCTTTTATCGACATTGAAGAATGTTGCCACCGTAGAAAAGAATCAACTAAATGGTAGATTTTTTCAAAATGTTGCCACCGTAGAAAAATTGTACTAAAGTGGTAGTTTTTTCAACCAACATTTTCCGAAGGCTGAAAATTGAAGGTTAATGGATCGGTCTAAAGCAACATTCTGCACTACGACGGGAAGACGAAATTCGAAGATTTCAAAGAATAATAACTGTACTACTTCCACGATGCCACCAAAGAAAGATGAAAAGAAAATTGACGATGACGATGAATTTGAACCTGAAGTACAAATATCCTTTAAGGGTTTAGAGAAGTCTATGACTTTGTTCACTGGCGATGACTCATACCCGATTGAGACTTTCTTCGATGAATTTGAAGATACTGAGCAAATCATGAATTGGTCCAAAGTCGAGAAGCTGATCTACGCAAAGAGACTACTGGATGGAACTGCCAAACTGTTTCTAAGGTCATTTGGAAGAGTTAAGGATTACGCTACTTTAAAGAAGGCACTAAAAGAAGAATTTGGCCCCAAGATAAATAGCGCGATTATTCACAAAAAGCTTGCCTCACGTAAAATGAAGAACGATGAAACTTACCAACAATATTTTCTCACTATGAAGGAAATGGCCTGACACGGCAAAGTAGAAGACGCTGCATTGATGGAATATGTTATTGATGGTATTCGTGATTTGGAGACAAACAAAATTATCCTGTATGGCGCTTCAGACCTGAAAGATTTTCGAAAGAAGCTTGACACGTATAGTGAATTTAGAAGAAAGATGTCAGCGTGGCCTACCCAGTCCGGTCACTCATCTGGAAGTCATCCAAATCGCAAAATAAGTAACATAACAGTAAAGAGGTGCTTCAACTGCGGAGACACAGATCATCAAGCACCCAACTGTTCCAAAGGCATTAAATGTTTTAAGTGTAACGAATTTGGCCATAAATCCAGGGAATGTAAAAAATCTAAGACTACATTAAACATTCAAACTAAGAAAGAAGTAGATAAAGTTCCTTACAAAAAGATAAAGATTAATGGACAAGACTTTATAACTCTAATTGATACTGGAAGCGATGTGAACTTAATGATAGAATCGGAATTTAAGAAGATTAAAGAAGAAATTGAAGATTATAAGACTGAATCAACATGTATAACCGGTATAGCTGAAAATAAAGTTTACACCCAGGGAACATTTACGGTGAGAGTACAGATTGATGACATTTTTACAGATGTCAAGTTTCATATTGTCAAGGATAATGAGATACCTGTCACGATGATCATCGGGAGCCCCATCCTTAAGGATTTTGAAGTCTGCTTTACTCCCGATGGTATCTTCATGGAAAAGATTACCCATTTAACACTTTTGATGGAAGAAAGAGAACAACATGAGTATGATATAGAAGATTCTAAATTTACTGGTAGGGTACGAAAGATGTGTGAAGAATACAAGTCAGATGAAAAGAAGAAAGAGAATTAAAGATAATACTAACTGATGAAAATCCCGTTTATCAAAACCCACGCCGTTTGTCACCTTTAGAAATGTCTGCTGTAAATGATCAGATAGAAGAATGGCTAAAGAAGGACATAATCAAACCAAGCAAATCTGATTTCGCAAGCCCAATAGTTTTAGCCGATAAAAAAGGGGGATATCGAAGAATGCGCATAGATTTTAGAAGGTTAAACAAGAAAGTAATTAAAGAACGTTTTCCCTTACCCATAATTGAGGATCAGATAGACAAACTGAAGGAAGCGAAGTTCTTCACCTCTCTTGATTAAAAGAATGGCTTTTTACATGTAAAAGTAAACGAACTCAGTCAGAAGTATACGTCGTTTGTAACGCCTCAAGGACAGTATGAATTTATTTACGATATTTTTGGCGACTTCATTATAAATGGCATCCTACTAAAGTTAGTAGTACTAAAGTAAGTAGTCTAATCTGTTTATTCCTTCTTCTTCTGTCTGTGGTGGTATTATTATGTCATCTAAGTACTTACTTAGATGACCTAATAATACCACCACAGACAAAAGAAGAATGAATAAACAGATTAGAGAAGGTATTTAAAAGAGCTGAAGAATTTGGTCTAGAATTTAATTGGAAAAAATGTCATTTTTAAAAGGGAAAATTCAATATCTTGGATACATTATATGTGATAACGAAGTTCAACCATCTCCAGACAAGATAAAAACTGTAGCTAATTTTGCTAAACCGAACAACATTAAAGCGGTTCAGTCATTTCTAGGATTAACGGGCTATTTTAGGAAATTCTTTAAAGATTATGCACTGATCGCGAAGCCCATGACAGATTTATTGAAGAAAGATACTGAGTTTAATTTTAACGAAAATTGTGAGAAGGCATTCACCGAATTAAAACAAATATTATGCAGTTCTCCAATCCTCCGAATATAGAATCCTGATTTAGAGACCGAGTTACACACGGACGCCAGCGCAGACGGTTATGGAGCAGTTCTCCTACAAAGAAGCCTTAAAGATAACCAATTTCATCCAATTCATTATATGAGTAAGAAGACTACAATACCTGAAAGAAAATACCACAGTTATCACCTCGAAGTCCTGGCTATTGTCACAGCATTAAAGAAGTTTAGAGTTTATCTCCTAGGAATAAACTTCAAAATAGTTACAGATTGCTCAGCTCTTACGATGACCCTTCAAAAGAAGGTCTTACCTCCCAGAGTTGCCCGTTGGGCTTTACAATTAGAGCAATTCGACTACAAGATAGAACACAGACCAGGAACACGCATGAAACACGCAGATGCTTTGAGCAGATATCCAAAACCTGTTTGTTGATCACGGAAACTATAGCTCGTATTAGGAAAGCACAAAATGAAGACAAACACATAAGATTGATAAAGAAGATTTTAGAGAAAGAAAGTTACCAAGATTATGTTATACAGAACGAGATATTATACAAATGGAAAGATAATAATAAACTAATTGTTGTACCGAAAAAGATGCAATGTGAGATAATTAGAAGAAATCACGAAAAAGGACATTTTGGAATAGTTAAAACATAAGAATTGATAGTAAGAGAATACTTTATAGAGAATTTAGCAGAGATAATTGCGTTGAGTGCATCCTAGTATCGCATAAGAGAGGCAAGAAAGAAGGTTTTCTTCATCCTATCGATAAAGGCGACGTTCCACTGTCAACATACCATGTTGATCATTTGGGACCAATGACTTCGACTCACAAGAACTACAAATAAATTCTTACAGTAGTAGACGCATATACCAAATTTACATGGATTTACCCAGTGAAGACTTTGAGCACTGATGAGACGTTAGATAAGCTTAAACTTCAACAACAAACATTTGGTGCGCCAGAACGAATCATCACTGACCGCAATGCTGCATTTACCTCGAACGATTTCCGACAGTACTGTAAAGACGAAAATGTAACGCATTATACTATCACGATAGGACAACCCAGAGGCAACGGCCAGGTTGAACGCATTCATCAAATTATAATAGCCGTGTTGAGTAAGCTGAGTGCTGATAATCCAACGAAATGGTACCGCCGTGTATCTAAAGTACAACGATGTCTGAACGGAACATATCAGAGAGCAATTGGAATGAGTCCATTTGAGTTGCTTTTTGGCACCAAAATGAGAGATCAAGATGATGAACTTAATAAATTAATAGAAGAAGAAAAGGTACAGAACTTTAATGAGAAAAGACTGGAATTAAGAAATAAAGCCAAAGAATCAATACAGAAAATACAAGAGGAAAATATAAGAAATTACAATAAGAAAAGAAAAAGAGCATTAACCTATAATATTGGTGATTTAGTAGCCATCAAAAAGACGCAGTTTTCTCAAGGATCCAACTTATTCCCCAAATATTTAGGACCTTATGAGATCGTCAAATGCAACAGAAATGATCGCTATGCTGTTAAGAAAATAGGACAGAATGAAGGCCCTATCAATACAACCACCACAGCTGACCTCATGAAGCCATGGGTTACACCCGAACATTATTCATCCGGGACAGATTAAGAGCAGGAAGGCCGTGTCGGATAATTTAATATTTTAATAGACTTTTAATTTTTTGCTGTCTCTGTAAACGATCCTTGAATGTCAATGTCAAGTAATGAAAAAAGAAGTTGTCATTAGGAGTTGTCAGATGGAATGATTAACGAAAAGATTTGTTGTCAAGATTAAAAGTTGTTTTTGTGGAAATCCGCTGAGTTTTGCCTGGTTTATGCATTATCCCTACATATATATTCTCAATCATCGGTAATTTTTTTTATTTATCCCTCCGTCTGTCAGTAGCCTCTTTAAGCCTCTGTTTTTGGCTTTCCATAATTTCCTCCGGGAAACCTGTAAACCTTATACCGTAGTTATGGCAGAACTTTATAATTATGTTTGAAATATTTCTAGCGTCCCTGTTTCAACGCTGCAATAACCTGAATTATACACTTCAGAATGATTCACGATCATAGTCTAATGTCGATCTCAAGTCCGCAACCTCGTGTTTCGCAGCTTTAAGTAGCGGTTTTATCCTGCTGGCATTTTAACTCCACTACAATACATTATTTTAGTTTCACTACAATAACATTTGTATGGTTTCTAGAGAATAAGACACGAATGCCGTAAATCTCGCTAAGCTGTAAGCTCCGTAAATGCAGATAGGTAAGTCATTGTCTACACTATCGACAATCGGTCACTTGCGTGACGGCATCTGCAGTGTGTGGGAGGACAGATGGAACTTTCCAACTTTAGCACTGGATGGAACAACAAATGAGAAGATGATCGGTTTAGTATAAAGTTAAAATCGCACAAATGTTGATTAAAATTATGTTTTGTATATTTTATAAGCATAATATCCAGCATAAACAATATCATTAAATATAATATCAGGCGTAATTTTAAATTACAGAAGTTAAAATAAATTAGAGGTTTAAAAAATAAAG
>JAGSMR010000160.1:0-169798 GCA_029286605.1 Sericinus montela | reverse complement strand
ATGCAGATAGGTAAGTCATTGTCTACACTATCGACAATCGGTCACTTGCGTGACGGCATCTGCAGTGTGTGGGAGGACAGATGGAACTTTCCAACTTTAGCACTGGATGGAACAACAAATGAGAAGATGATCGGTTTAGTATAAAGTTAAAATCGCACAAATGTTGATTAAAATTATGTTTTGTATATTTTATAAGCATAATATCCAGCATAAACAATATCATTAAATATAATATCAGGCGTAATTTTAAATTACAGAAGTTAAAATAAATTAGAGGTTTAAAAAATAAAGGTTTTCCTGAAACAATGTCAAGTAATGAAAAAAGAAGTTGTCATTAGGAGTTGTCAGATGGAATGATTAACGAAAAGATTTGTTGTCAAGATTAAAAGTTGTTTTTGTGGAAATCCGCTGAGTTTTGCCTGGTTTATGCATTATCCCTACATATATATTCTCAATCATCGGTAATTTTTTTTATTTATCCCTCCGTCTGTCAGTAGCCTCTTTAAGCCTCTGTTTTTGGCTTTCCATAATTTCCTCCGGGAAACCTGTAAACCTTATACCGTAGTTATGGCAGAACTTTATAATAATGTTTGAAATATTTCTAGCGTCCCTGTTTCAACGCTGCAATAACCTGAATTATACACTTCAGAATGATTCACGATCATAGTCTAATGTCGATCTCAAGTCCGCAACCTCGTGTTTCGCAGCTTTAAGTAGCGGTTTTATCCTGCTGGCATTTTAACTCCACTACAATACATTATTTTAGTTTCACTACAATAACATTTGTATGGTTTCTAGAGAATAAGACACGAATGCCGTAAATCTCGCTAAGCTGTAAGCTCCGTAAATGCCGATAGGTAAGTCATTGTCTACACTATCGACAATCGGTCACTTGCGTGACGGCATCTGCAGTGTGTGGGAGAACAGATGGAACTTTCCAACTTTAGCACTGGATGGAACAACAAATGAGAAGATGATCGGTTTAGTATAAAGTTAAAATCGCACAAATGTTGATTAAAATTATGTTTTGTATATTTTATAAGCATAATATCCAGCATAAACAATATCATTAAATATAATATCAGGCGTAATTTTAAATTACAGAAGTTAAAATAAATTAGAGGTTTAAAAAATAAAGGTTTTCCTGAAATAAACATTATTAGTTGTCAGATGGAATGATTAACGAAAAGATTTGTTGTCAAGATTAAAAGTTGTTTTTGTGGAAATCCGCTGAGTTTTGCCTGGTTTATGCATTATCCCTACATATATATTCTCAATCATCGGTAATTTTTTATTTATCCCTCCGTCTGTCAGTAGCCTCCTCTTTAAGCCTCTGTTTTTGGCTTTCCATAATTTCCGGAAACCTGTAAACCTTATACCGTAGTTATGGCAGAACTTTATAATAATGTTTGAAATATTTCTAGCGTCCCTGTTTCAACGCTGCAATAACCTGAATTATACACTTCAGAATGATTCACGATCATAGTCTAATGTCGATCTCAAGTCCGCAACCTCGTGTTTCGCAGCTTTAAGTAGCGGTTTTATCCTGCTGGCATTTTAACTCCACTACAATACATTATTTTAGTTTCACTACAATAACATTTGTATGGTTTCTAGAGAATAAGACACGAATGCTTAAATCCTTGCCAAGCTGTAAGCCCGTAATGCAGATAGGTAAGTCATTGTCTACACTATCGACAATCATCACTTGCGTGACGGCATCTGCAGTGTGTGGGAGGACAGATGGAACTTTCCAACTTTAGCACTGGATGGAACAACAAATGAGAAGATGATCGGTTTAGTATAAAGTTAAAATCGCACAAATGTTGATTAAAATTATGTTTTGTATATTTTATAAGCATAATATCCAGCATAAACAATATCATTAAATATAATATCAGGCGTAATTTTAAATTACAGAAGTTAAAATAAATTAGAGGTTTAAAAAATAAAGGTTTTCCTGAAATAAACATTATTATTAACAAAACTTGTCTGCCTGTCTGTCTGTTTGTTCCGGCAAATGTTTGTAATCTTTGAAATGACTGGATTAATTTTGACGAGACTCATTGACAGCTAGCTGATGTTATAAGGAGTAACATAGGCTTCTTTTTATTTTAGAAACATAATTATGGTTCCGCGTTGAGTGGTAAACTGCGGGCAAAGCCATGGGGGCAACTAGACTGTAAATATAAATATACTACGAGTGAAAGGAAGTTAATAAGACTGATTAAGAATACGCGCCATGATGTTTTAAATTTATGATAAATAAAAATACATAAATATCTTCACGCAATTCCCATTACAGGGGTAGACAGAGGTCTAGTCTAGACAATTAGGTCTATCCTGGTTTTATTTTCAACGGTATAACGTGGTTTAGACATTAATCCTTCATTAGACCTTTCGTCCCACTTTCTTCGAAGCTCACATGGGCAACGTGATAGGGTGGCGAGCCTACTCCTTAAATCATTCGAACCTACCATTGAAAGTAAGGTACCACCAACTAGCCTATAGGATCGTAATATAAAAAAGAATATTTATTGATTTTAAAACATATATGTCTTGCTGGACTTTGTGTTAATTAATGAGAAATTGGTAAAAGCTCACATGGGACAACGTGACTACAACCCCTACCACTGAAAGCAAGGTCATCACCAAATAGCCTACATGATCGTGGGTAATATACAAATTATATGATGAATATTTATTGATTTTAAAACATTTAAGTCTTGCTGGTCTTGGTGTTAATCAATGAGAAATTGTTACAAAATGTCTTCACACCATTCCCAATACTGGGGTAGATATACGTCCAGGAAAATAAGTCCTTTCGACCAACCTTCCACAACTTGATAGGTAAATCGTACGTGAAGATCAAACTCAGGTCTCTTGACGACTAATATTTAAAGACAAAATATGAAGGATATTTATTAGAATAAATATCCTTCATATTTATTAGAATTTAGATGCGTAGTTACAAGTTGGAATAATTTCTAGCAGATGACGCCATCGCCCTTCAGAGTCGAACGAAAAGAGATTTAATCTTAACTGATGCGTCTAGGACACGGTGGTTCGGAGGTGTGTCAATAAGCTAGAGGTCCAGGGTTTGAATCCTGTCCGTGCGCAATTTAATGCAATTATCACACAAGATATTCACGAATAGCTACTATGGGTGAGGAAAATAATTACGGATTGCTTTGAAGTCTGTCTAATATAGAATAATGTCGAATTAATTAATTTCTATGATACCAATAACAAATACATATGGACCACATCACATACATACATTAATCCAATCCCAAAGTAAGTAGCTAAAGCACTAGCTAACAAGCAAAAGCTAAAGTACATTCTAAAGCTAAAGCACGCGTGTTATGGAATCAGAAACAACTAACATACAACAAACATGCAGACCCGAGAAAACTTAGTAAAAGTGTTTTCTACATGGACCAATCGGGAATCGAACCTGAATCAATAGAGGTCAATCCACAAACACCCAGAACTGATACAAAGTATAGCTATTACTACATTGTCCCGTACCGTATTGTAACGTATTTACTAATTTGACCCGTCCGGGGAATCGAAACCGCGACCTCAGTTGACGACTCCAGATAAACCTGTGTGTATGCTACTCGTCCACACAGGTCGTCATTGTATATTTTTTTAAAATAAAGACATGCAAACATTATTAGAACATTATACATAATTAGAACACGCAACCACTCTGTGACCCAATTGTGTGACGTCATAGCCAGCGAGCTGGCGAGCATGACGGTGTATGATTTGCAGGAGTTTCACAGCGAGGTGGATTGCAGTTTACATCGGTACGAACTGATTTATAAATAAATATCTACACGCCATTCCCAATACAGTGATCTGGACAATTGAGACCTTTCGACTCACCTCTCACCGGAGTAATTTTTTGGGATAACGAGACAGGTAGTGAGCTCGTCGCCGTCTATGTCCAAACCAACGATGTAAATTGTACATAAGTTTTTGATAAGAGGTATTCTAAACGAAGAAAATCGAAGAGGCAGACATTCAGGGCTCTCCATTCTCATGGACGGAGTTGCAGAAATAGCTATAAAGCTCTTCTAAGTAATTTATTCACGGTTCTCATTACGCCCATTAGTTTATAATAAATATGTACATAGATAGATAAAACATCACATACATTGCTTTTATCCTGAGGCAAGCAGCTAAAGCACCACCTGTCCAATGTCCAAGCCAACGATATAATTTGTACATAGGTTTTAGAAAAACCCATTGGTACGGCCACTTGAGGATCCAACTCGGGTCTCTTTGACTTGAAATTCCGACCACCCAACCACTCGGCTATCGTGACTTATTTCAATAATATTAAGTAGAGAATAATTGAATTTTGTACTTGAATTATTATAAGGTTCTGGTATTTGAAAGGGACGAAGAAAGAACGAAGTGCGAAATTTGGCTAACCAGGAATGTCTAGAACAGGTGAATGAAATTGTATACTTGGGGAGTGCGTTTAGCCGGGATGGAAGATGTGATTTAGATGTGGACAGGCGTGTCGCTGCCGGGAACAAAGTCAATGGTGCCCTGACTGCGTTAATCAAAGGCAAGGCGTTGTGAAAAGTGCACGCCTTGCAATACATAACGCAGTGTTGGTACCGATTTTGTTATATGGCAGCGAAACCTGGGTATGCCAGAAGAAGCATAAAAGCAGGTTGAATGCAGTGGAGATGCGATCTCTTCGTAAAATGTGCGGCCTTACCATGGCCGACCGAAAGCGAAACGAAGAGATTCGCAATATGGCAGGTTTGAAAGATGACCTTGTCTCAAAAATGGATAAGGGCGTGCTTCAATGGTTTGGGCACGTTGAGCGAATGAGTGAAGACCGAATGGTGAAGAAAATATATAGCGCGAAAGTTAATATTAAAAGGTGTCGAGGTAGACCGAGATTAACTTTCGAAGACCATGTGAGCAAATTGCTCGAAGAGAGGAGGGTCAAGAGTACTCGGATACCTAGACGTGCATGTATGAAGAAGATGATGAATCTGAAAGAAGCGAAAGAGGCATGTAAGGATCGTAGCACTTGGCGATCTGTTCTCTGGCTACCCTGTCAGGGATTGTGCGTGAAGATAAATAAATAAATAAAATTATGGCGCGGCTGTCGAGTTTAAAAATATTCAAATGGCCTGCCTTGAATATCTTAGAATGTCTGCCTTTAAGGTTTCTTTGGTTTTCATAACAAATCTAAACATAAGTCCAAGAGGCCGAATTGTGCGCATAATGTAGCATACGTTTTCTAACAATTTATAAACGCTGTAAATAGACACGGTAAACTTACCGTGTATATACCAATGGGAGAAGCCTATGTCCTGCAGTGGACTTTAAAAGGCCGTTATGTGTGTGTGTGCGTGTGTGTGTATGTGTCAATAGACAACGCAAGCAACTTGCTGGCAGACTATATATCTGTGGTCCTTCTCATTGGTTTTAATCGTACAAGTCAGGTCTGCTAAGTTCATATACAACACCACTTCATGTACAGTTTTTTAAATTATAAAAAAATATCTACACGCAATTCTCAATACAGGGGTAGACAGAGGTATAGTTAAGACAAATAAGTTCCCTTGACCAACCTTCCACCGAAGATGTTTTCCGGGACAACGTGACTGGTGGTGAGCCCGTCGCCGTCTTTATGTCCAAGCCAACGATATAATTGTTTGTTTGAAAGTTTCGCGCTAACGATTACACAACAACTTTGAGCTTCCTCATGAGGCATGCTTGCAGGGTTTCACTCAGTTAATTTAAAAAAAAAATATCTTTACGCCATTCCCAGTGTAGGTGTAGACAGACTCCTTTCACCGAAGACTATCGCCGTCTATACAAAAAGCCAACAACAAAAATCGTAGATAAGTTATTGGTACGAACTCCTGGGGATCGAAGTCCGATCATCCAAACGCTCACGCGGTCTGACAGTCCATCAGACATATATTCATATTACACGTGAAACACGTATAATATGAAAATATGTCACATGTTCACAACGAAGTATGCATAAAATACAGTATTGTTATTTATATTTATATTGCCTAAGTGGTATCGGCTTACTACCTGGACTTAATCTTTGACGCTGTCTCCTAAGGCATCGTCAAAGTTTAAGTCTAAGATGCATTATTATAAAATAATGAATTAGATTAGACGGGCTGATCTCCGCAAAATCCACGACCTAGCGCGTATTTTGCGTATGAAAAAATGAATTATATAACAAACATATGTCCTTCTCAACCAACAGCCAATCAGTTTAAACTGCTAAGGCTTTAAAGCTAAAGTTTTGGCGAACTGATTATTTTCATGCTGTAAAATGCGTAAAAGGACGTATTTACCCAAAAATATATTTGAAAATGATCATAATGACGAAGCACTATGAAATTTCATACATATTTTTATTAAGAAATAACTATACACGTAAATCGACGTTTTTGACTCTCTAAGGGTGCGTTCGAGTTCGATCCCCAGGTGGCAGGCTCGTACCAATGGGTTACAAATAATTATCTTCGTCGGCTCACCATCTGTCACGTTGTCCTGAAAATATCTTCGGTGGAGGTGGGTTGAAGGATTTAATTGTTCAGACTAGACTTCTGTCTACCCCTGTATTGGGAATTGCGTGAAGATATTTATTTTATTTTATATAAGGGTGCGTGCAAATCTGGTACATCGCCCGCGCAACGAAGCACGAGCCACGCGCAAGAACTGCGCGCCGCGCGTACTTCTTCCGCTCAGTTAGTTTCTTATTGTCGAAGCCTGAATACGTATTATCATAGAGCGGACAGAAGATAATTATTTGTAAATTGAGTACTAAAATATAGTAGGAAAGCTAACAGGACATCAATTTTATTCCGATTACCGACCCATGTCGCTGTTAGGTTTTAACGGATGTTTTAATTTCCATTTTCTTGTTATAATACATAACGTAATAAGTAGTGGGCTATACTAATTTGAATAGACAGTATGTCAAGTTATATGTGAGTTATTAGTGCCACATAGTTAAGAGTATCGATAGCTGTGAAAAGGAGCTTTTTATGTAAATGTTTTAGTTGTTTTGATGTATAATTGCAAATATTATATTTTTCTAGTTAAAATATTGTTAATAATAAATATTCACAGCTATTGTACCTACATAATCATATAAATGTACTAAACAATAATAAATTAACTTTATACATATATATTTTATTGGGTTGGTAATAGGCTATAAGATTTTCTTTAATAGTACTTATTAGCGATCTAACTGTACTTTTGCAGTTTTAAGGAGAACGAACCTTAATAGTTTAGGTAAAGTTAATGTAAGAAATGTTTTTTAATTTTCTTTTTTATTACTTTTCATGTAAATCTGATGTAATTAACATTATATTATCTCTACATATAAAATATTAAATTATATATTTTATACCTAAATACAATGTATTGAAGCAGCACCATTATTCACTAAAACAACAGTTTTATATTTAAAAAAATCACTAATTTACTTTCGCTCATGGACTGAATCAATAATAGATCAAGTATCTATGAAACCTCAAGGAGATGAATTGAATACACTTTGTGGCAAGAGAGATAAGTGAATACTTATGATCTCTCTTGCCATAAAGAGTTGTATTTGTATCATGAAAATTGAGTGGTTCAAACCGCCTTCACTAAGAACGAAGAACGTCAATTAATAGACTGGATTCACTTTGGGAAGATGAGGCTTCCTGTAACAGACAAGACCTTTGGAGACCGTGTCAAAATTAGTGGCAACATTTAATCATATAAATGTACTAAACAATAATACATTAACTTTATACATAAATATTTTATTGGGTTGGTAATAGGCTATAAGATTTTCTTTAATAGTACTTATTAGCGATCTAACTGTACTTTTGCAGTTTTTAAGGACAACGAACCTTAATAGTTTAGGTAAAGTAATGTAAAATGTAAGAAATGTTTTTTTATTTTTCTTTTTTTATTACTTTTCATGTAAATCTGAAGTAATTAACATTATATTATCTCTACATATAAAATATTAAATTATATATTATATACCTAAAATACATTGTATTGAAGCAGCAATTCATTATTCACTAAAACAACAGTTTTAAATCACTAATTTACTTTCGCTTATGGACTGAATCAATAATAGATCAAGTATCTATGAAACCTCAAGGAGGTTTGGGAATCAAATACAACTCTTTGTGGCAAGAGAGATAAGTGAATACTTATGATCTCTCTTGCCATAAAGAGTTGTATTTGTATTATGAAAATTGAGTGGTTCAAACCGCCTTCACTAAGAACGAAGAACGTCAATTAATAGACTGGATTCACTTTGGGAAGATGAGGCTTCCTGTAACAGACAAGACCTTTGGAGACCGTGTCAAAATTAGTGGCAACATTAAATCGCTCACATCCATTTAAAGATGGAGTATCCGGAAGACACTATTTTCAAAATTTCATGAAAATTAGTTGCTCAGAATTTAGCAACAAATAGAAATGAAGTGAAAGAAGAGGCTATGCGATCTAGGTTTGGTCGTGTGCGTCAATATTTTTAAACAAAATTATTTTATTGAGGTGCTAGGTGATCCAGCAAGAATTTTAAACTGCGGCGACACTGGATTCTTGATGTTTCCTAAGGCAAAACAAGGCTCGTACAACAGGGCAGTAATAACATTATTTAACTTGAATTGTTTTGTTCATTTGGCGGTCGGTAATAGGTGCTACGAAAACGGTAATAGGAATAGACCTTGTGCTTTGATCGGTAATAGGGACAACGAGAAGATTTCACGATGAGCGACCGCAGAGTCGCGGTCGCTCATCAAGTAAATAAATATCTTCCATCTATTCCCAATACAGGAGTAGACAGACGTCTTATCTAGACAATTAAGTCCCTTCGACCACAATATCTTCGGTGGAACCGAAGATATTTTCGGGACAACGTGACAGGTGGTGAGCCCGTCGCTGTCTTTATGTCCAAGCCAACGATATAATTCGAACATAAGTTTTTTTAAAACCCATTGGTACAAGCCTGCCACCTGGGGATCGAAATCGGGTCTCGACTCAAAAATTCCGACCACCCAACCACTCAGCTATCGTGACTTTGTAGTCACGATAGCCGAGTTGTTTATTTGTATAAACAATAATAAAGAAATATTGCTCTATATGTTTTGGGTTATGACATTAATTAATTAAAAGTAAACGTAAAATAAACACATAGTGTGTCTGCGTCAACACTATGTCTCTCCCTCCGATACTGCAGCCGTTAGTATAGTGTGAGGGCATCTCGGCGGCATTTCAAAGATGAAACAACGCCCGATGCCAGTACAAACGTGGCGAAACTTTCAGAATGAAACTAAGAAATTAACAGTTGTATGTGTTTGATGATTTTTATGAGTTTGTAATTTTAAAAGTTAAAAGTGCATGTTAAAAATACACATAACTCAGCATTTTCAAAATGTTTTGCTCTAAGAATTGGTGACTTTGAAAGGAGCATGAAGCGATACAATTTACGTTACTACGACAGAAAAACATATGTAGCGCGAGGTCGGGGCGGCTCGCTGGCCATCTATAAATAGACTTTGAGAGGACAAAATGTATTGCAGTTCTTAAGTAAGGCTTTAGAAGTCTAGAAAGCCACGTGTAACATTGAAAACCGCATCTAAATCCGTTGTATAGATTTTAATTCACAAACAAATAATGTTCCCTTTTAGAAAACGAAGCAGGAATCATTGAGATTCGTGCGTCAGTTTCTAAGTTGAAAACAAGACATTAGAGACTGGAAACAGGATAAAATCCGTTCAACAATCAAGCACTGAACAAACATTTAAGAACTGTAAATATCATCTTTTCGGCTCAAACAGTAACCTATACCACTGGGATATCGTTGTAGAAGCGATCGTTGCGTTACTCTATGGAGAAAGAATTACTAAAAAATCACTTTATTCTCTAACTAACTAATAAATGTATTAGAATCGGAATCGTAAAAAGTAAAAAAGAGTGTTTTGACAAATTTCTCAGTGTTCATAGCTATTGCGTTAGTTAATGTTTACATAGTTTTAAGGCAAAAGTATAAATCCATTGTTTTTAATATTTAATTTTAATATACTGAGGTTATTTATAAAAAACAGTATTTGTAATAAGATTTCTTATATAATAACACTATCTTAACATTGGTTTTAAAAGGGACGTTGTTTTGATAGATGTTCAGTGTTCAAGTTGAACGGTCAATTATAGTTTACTAAGTTTGAATAGATAATTGTATAAATTAATAGTGAAACATTTAATTTAAATTAATATTCGGCCTATTAATTTAAATTAAATGGTACTTTTAATAATATTTCTAATGTAAAAATATTATTTTAACATTGGCTTAAAAGGGATGTTGTATTGACAAACTAGCCAGGGGGCATTCGATGCTGCAACCATGTTTGATGTTAGACGCAACATACAATTAAAAAACTACATTTGTTTTCATATTTTAATTAATGTTGTTAGTATGGATCCATAAACATTTATTGAAGTCTAAGTTTGATTTTGATTTGTCTGACCCTTGACAACAGTATGTGTGTATTTATTCATTGGAATAAGAATTTAAATTCGTCTATCGACACAGAGTCTATCTCTAGCGGAGATAAAACAGGCGAAAGAAATTTTTATAATGTACAATATTAACTCTTTTCCTACACATTATTCGGGCACGATCACCTCAGTACTAGGTGTCATATTAACGTATTTATTTATTTATTTGCTTGTATATGTACATACATTGGAGAAAAGAATATAAAGTTCCCATTAGAAGTTTTTAAAAATATTTACACACCTTGGAAGAGTATATAGCAATTTGATTTTTGTTGATATATATATTTCTATAAAGTATATTATATTAAGTATATTATAAATTAAGTAATGAATTCTTTAATTTAATTAATGAATTCTTTACTTATTTAATTTTGTATTATTATTAATTAATATATATTTCTTAGTGAATGATTATACAACTGTCTGTATTAGACTGTCTCCCGCAAGATGCTGCGACAACCTGCAGAACATTGCGGGAAGTCGATTGGTGCTAATGACACAGGACCTTTCTATGTGGCGATCCTTAGGAGAGGCGTATGTTCAGCAGTAGACTTCTGTTAGACTGTTATGATGACCATGATCACGATAAGAAGTACATGTCACATGACATATTGCAATTACACTTTGTTAGTTGAAAGGTCATTTATTGAATGACAACATTTATCGATTGGTCTACCATCTCTAGATGATTTCTGTTTAAATATATTGAGATTTCGATGTTTCATACTTTTTAGTATTTTAGTATTGAATATGAACTGTCATACACGCAAATTACACTAATTTTTACTAACTTTATCTCATGCACACCAGTGTAGATATCGCGTTCTCATACTTATTATGCGTTTTCGTGTATCTTTCAACATTAACATTATTTAAACAGAGATAAGTAGCCACTTATAATATGTACAGTGAAGGCAGAGTGAGGAGTTTCTAGGATTTAAACTTATAACAACTTCAAGTGGTTTTAAGATTAAAGATTGGCTTTCGTGACTTTCTTGGATTGGCTTGTGAAGGCATCTCTAAATACTCTATGTACGTCGGTGCACTTGGACAGCTGTCGCAGTTCCGGGGCTGGTGCGCGGCGGGCTGCTGCCGCCCGGCGCGGGCGCGCGGCGGAAGGGGCAGCGCCCACTCCCGGGACAGGCGCAGCTGCAGCGTGGAGGAGCAGGTCACAAACTGACCCGTAGCTTAGTTGCTAGCGACCCCGCCTTCGAAGCTAGGGGTTGATGATTTACATGTGCATACGAATCCTCTCTGTCCGTGAGTGTCTCGAGAGGCGACAGAGGGATGGCCCTACCTACCCTACCTATCTCGAAAATACCAGATTAATATAAGCAACTGGTGACAAAGCGATCGCCAATCCGCCTGAATGATCGCGAGAAGCCTGTAGAATCAATCCTGAAATGGACTTTCATAGGCTGTTTTTATGTATATACTCAAACTAACCGCGTTCGTAGCACTATAACAAAATGAATAGTATCACTGAAATCGGTACAGCCCGTTCTGTGATATCAGTATCACTTGCAGGATTAGCTCATTTTGTTTGGGCTAACACCGGTTAAGATAATATACTCGTAAAGATGTAACAGGATATATCAGAGCACTTTATAACGTAACTGATATCTAGTTCCTAACCATGACATAATTAATATGCTAATTGATATATAAACAAAGTACAAAAACAAAAAAAAATCTTTAAAATGTTAAGATATTTGCACGTTCTTCGCCATGTATCCGAGCTGCTGCGCCACTGCACGGACCCAACCTGGATCCCTGTCCTTAGCTCGGGATAACTCACCTGGATCCCCACAGGGATTGGGGCCACTAACCACATTTTAAGCGAGAAGAAGAAGGATTGTTATGCAGGGATTACTGAAAAATAAATTAAGACAATCTACGAGGACGAGTGGTTTACACAACTCTTTGCTGGGACCATTATTGTTTATTATTTATGCTGCAGATCTGGCATCCGTCATAAGTCATTGTAGGTTCCACTGTTATGCCGATGATGTTCAACTGTATACTGCTGTTACTTCCAATAATATTAGTCAAGCTGTTTCAAAGATGAACGAAGATCTGGATCGAATCGCGGATTGGTCAGATAAATATTGTCTTATGCTCAATCCACAAAAATCTAAATACATGATTTTAGGCACAAAAATGCAGATAACCAAAATTGTGGAGTATAATCCTATAATAAAAATAAGAGGTCAAAATATTATTCGTGTAGAGGAAGCCAGAAATTTAGGCATAGTATTGGACAGCCATTTACGGTTGGAGGCTCATGTGTCAAATTTGGTTCGTAATTGCTTTTACCGGCTTACAAAATCGAAATTACAAATTCGAAATCTTGTTTGTACAACAGTAAGAATAGCGTTATGTGAATCTTTGGCTTTGTCTAGACTCAATTATGGAGATGTAGTGTTTGGCCCACGTTTGTTGGAGAGAACAAAACGTATTATACAAAGAGTTCAAAACGCCTGTTTTAAATATTGCTGCAACATTCCTTCACGCAATCCCATTTCACCATACATAGACAAAGCATCTCACACGATAGAAGTGAAACTTCAGTAAATCAACAAAAGAATGAGATGCATACATATAGTTTAAACTTAATTATAACAAGAGTAGAATAATTACAAAGTTTATTTATAAAATAGTATGTATATTTCTGTCTCATTCTTTTACTGCGTCATCGTACACATTTGTGTACGATGACGCAGTAAATAAGAATGCAAAAGCATCCCTTGCTACAAAAAGATTTTAAAAAACTATATATTATACTGTAATAATTAATAATATTGAGGATTAATAATATTTAGTTGAACAAAGTGTTGATATAGGCTTGATATGTGTAAATAAACATATGTAGTATGTAAGCTCAGTTATGTGAGGTTTGTCAAATTATATATAAATTAAAATAATTATATAAATCTGTGTAAAAATACAAGTATATATATGCGTATGTATAGGTGTATATAGAATAGTTAAGATAGCAAACTTATAATGCTCTAGGGGTTTACATTTAGTTAAGATAAAATAATTGTATCTCATTATAAGTGAAGTACATCTTCTTATGAGAAAAATAAATTCTTTAAACTTAAACCTATGTAATGTCTGCCTCAGCGACTTTCTGAGTTTTTCTCTGGATACATCTGTAGTCTCTGAAGCGCAGCCTACGTCGCTTAATTGACTGGACCAAACCAGTTCGTGAACTAGTCACAATAGTCGAGTGGTTGGGTGGTCGGAGTAAGAGCCACGAATGTACGAATTATGTCGTTGGTTTGGACATGAAGACGGTGGACCACCTCTCACGTTATATCAAAAAATTTCTTCAGTTGAAGGTGGGTCAAAGGACTTTATTGTCTAGACCAGTGTCTACCTCTGTATTGGGAAAGGCGTGTAGATATTTATTTATAAAACAGTTCGTACCGATGTAAACTGCGATCCAACTGGTTGTAACACTCGTGCAAATCATACAGCGAAATGCTCGCCAGCTCGCTGGCGAGCATTTGCGTCACACAATTGGGTCACAGAGTGGTTGCGTGTTCTAATTATGTATAAATTATTATTCCGTTTCTCCATTTTATTGCAACAATAAAACGCTTACAAAATTTAAACTTGAATGGATCTTATTAATTTGTAAATGTATTGAAATATTTTTTAATTTATACATTGACGACCTGTGTGGACGAGTAGCATACACACCGGGTTATCAGGAGTCGTCAACTGACTGGTCGCGGTTTCGATTCCCCGAACGGGTCAAATTAGTAAATACGTTACAATACGGTACGGGATAATGTAGCAATAGTTAGGTGTTTCTTGTTTGACCTCTTTTGACAAGTAACGACAGATTCAAACTTTGTGATACCGGGTGCGTTTCCCGATTGGTCCATGTATAAAACACAAAGTTACTATGTTTGTGGTATGTTAGTTGTTTCTGATTCCATAACACGCGTGCTTTAGCTACTTACTATCGGATCGGAGTAATGTGTGTATGTGATGGGGTGTCAACATCATGTTCACATCACTTTTCTTTATTGGTATCATAGAAAATAATTAATTTGACATTATTCTGTATTAGACAGACTTCAAAGAGAAATCTGTAATTGTTTTTCATCACCCATAGTAGCTATTCGGGAATATTTTGTGTGATTATTGCATTAAAATGCGCACCGACGGGAAAACGAACCCGTGACCTCTGCCGTATCGTGGCCACACATTTAACTCCACGAATATGAGCCACCGTGACCCAAACGCATCAGTTGAGAAGTCGCGAAATCGTCGCGACAATCCGAAGTTTGTTTTTGTTTCTTACTTTTCACTTAAAGTCATTGATGTGACATAGTGAGGTAAAAGGAATTCGCAAGGAGAAATATTTATTTTCTTATCCTTTATTTACAGAAACAAAATTATTTTAATATTTAAAATACTTATGAACTAAAAACTACAATAATCGTAGAGCCCTACTCCTCGTGACATGGTACCAAGAGCGCTGTCAGCATTTCCAGGTTGAATGGCTAGACTTAACCGTTGAGCGAGAAAAGAACCAGCCCTCTTGTCACCAGCGGCTAGGTCCAGACGTAGATACAATTCCTTTAGAAGCTGCATCGCGCAGGGACCATTATTATTTAAAATTATATTTTATTTATTTTAAATATCTTTAAAACTAACTATCCTAAAAAAAATAAAATAAAAATATCTTCATGTAATTCCCATTATAGGGGTAGACAGGGGGCTAGTCTAGACAATTAAGTCCCTTTGACCTACCTTCCACCGAAGATATTTTCGAGAGAACGTGACACCGTCTTTATGTACAAGCCAACGATATAATTCGTACATAAGTTTTTGAAAAACCCATTTGTACGAGCCTACCTCAACTCGAAACACATATCGTGATAATTAAATTGAAAGGTCATTATTTAAGCACCAAGTACTTGCAAGAATAATTCTTCTACAAATCAATCACTCTTGCTACAAATAAACATACCTTTGTTGAAACGCGCTCCAAATCGAATTGCACAACAAATTGATTATATCAAATGTAATCAGTAATCACACGCGGCTCTTGATATCATAACAATAATAAGATAGCAATAATAATACCGTAAGGAACATCAGGGACCTCGTCTGCCGCCACCGTAGCGCTGCGTTGTCTATATATTACTTTAAAAATAAATAAGTAAACATAAATATCTTCACGCTATTCCCAATGCATGGGTAACTAAAGGTCTAGAACGTTAAGTCCTTTCGACCCACCTCCCATTGAAGACATTTTTAGGACAACCGGACAGTTGTGAACCGATCGCCATCTTTATGCCCAAGCCAATGATATAAGCTCTACGTAAGTTTTTGAAGAAACCTATTGGTACATCCTACTTAGGCATCGTACTCTGGTCTAACGACTCGCTTCAAAAATGTTTTAAACAAAGGTGTGCTATCGTGTGCACATGTCTGCCCCTGGGGCGGATGATCACAGTCATCCTGCAAACGCAGAAAATAGAAGATGCAGACAACCTCTGCTCTGACAGTTATAGTATTTTTTAGAGTTATTTTTATGATGTAAAAACACTATATGAAGTGCTTACTTGGCAGACTTGGATTGTACGATGAGAAATTGGACCAATGAGAAGGACCATGGATAAATAGTCTGCCACCAAGTTGCCTCTACGTTTTCTATTGACATATACACATACACACGTAACGGCCTTTTAAAGTCTGCTACAGGACACAGGCCGTCTCTCATAGCTATAATCACCATGTTGGCAAGCGGATTGGCGATCGCAGTAGCAGACCACACGCATCTCAGACGCCGCTGCCGTCTTCGATCTGATTTTTTGGTCTGATATATTTAGAGACGGTTATCGCGCCATCTATCGGTTGCCATACCGATACTCTAGGCTGTTTCCTTTTGTCGCCTCTTACGACGCCTACGGGGAGAAAGGGTGTGGCAATGTTCTTACACCGTTACCACACGGAAATGTTACCGTGTAGTTTACAAGTTTACCGTGTCTATTTACAGCGTTTATAAATTGTTAATGCTACATTGTGCGTACAATTCTGCGTCTTGGTTTTATGTTTAGATTTGTTATGAAAACTAAAGAAATCTCTAAGGTATTCTGAGCAGACATTCTGAAATATTCCAAAGGCAGACCATTTGATTTTTTTTTAATTTGACGCATGCACCATGCTCGAGAATAAAATTCGAAGTCTACTCAATAATTAAAATAACAATACACATGTAAATATAAGTTATCTGTGGGAACGATTTTAAAAACGTATGAGAAATATTTTTACATGAGTATTACATGAATTACATAAATGAAAGGCTAGAAATGTTGAGCTTGGAAGAGCTAGAAAGGGACATAACAGTGTCTGCCAATTGTTTTATTCCTATTTAGAGAGTCATTATGAACACAATAGCAATAAAGTCGCGTACCCACCGGTTTTCATGTCCGCCTGCTCTGTGGTCCCGAATTCGATTAGCGGGTGGGTCAATGTGGAAAACACTTTTTCGAGATATTATCGAGTCTGGGTGTTTGTTTACCTTCGTTGCTTGATATTCAATGGCACGAGTGCTTAAGCTGCTGCTGCGAAGGTACCACAAACACTCAGATGTTTGAAGTACATTCGTTGTTTCTAATTCCATAGCACAAGTGCTTTATCTGCTTTCTTTGGAATCAGAGCAAAGTATGTGATGTTTCATCTGTATATGTATATATTTATTATAAAAATGGGCGTAATGAGAACCGTGAACAAATTACTTAGAAGAGCTTTATAGCTATTTCTGCAACTCCGTCCCGTGAGAATGTAGAGCCTTGAATGTCTGCCTCTTCGATTTATTTCGTTTAGAATACCTCTTTTTTTCAAAAACTTATGTACAATTTACATCGTTGGTTTGGACATAGACGGCGACGAGCTCACTACCTGTCTCGTTATCCCAAAAATACTCCGGTGGGAGTTGAGTCGAAAGGTCTCAATTGTCCAGATCTCTGTCTACCCCTGTATTGGGAATGGCGTGTAGATATTAATTCATAAATCAGTTTCAACCGATGTAAACTGCGATCCACCTCGTCGTGAAACTTGTGCAAATCATACACCGACATGCTCGCCAGCTCGCTGGCTATGACGTCACACAATTGGGTCAAAGAGTGGTTGCGTGTTCTAATTATGTATAAATAATTATTATTATATTTTTATTATTATATATTAGCCGAGTTGTTGGGTGGTCGGAATTTCGAGTCGAGAGGCCCGAGTTCGATCCCCAGGTGGCAGTACCAATAAGTAAACATAAATATCTTCACGCTATTCCCAATGCATGGTAACTAAAGGTCTAGAACGTTAAGTCCTTTCGACCCACCTCCCATTGAAGACATTTTTAGGACAACCGGACAGTTGTGAACCGATCGCCATCTTTATGCCCAAGCCAATGATATAAGCTCTACGTAAGTTTTGAAGAAACCTATTGGTACATCCTACTTAGGCATCGTACTCTGGTCTAACGACTCGCTTCAAAAATGTTTTAAACAAAGGTGTGCTATCATGTGCACATGTTCGCCCCTGGGGCGGATGATCACAGTCATCCTGCAAACGCAGATAATAGAAGATGCAGACAACCTCTGCTCTGACTGTTATAGTATTTTTAGAGTTATTTTATGATGTAAAACACTATATGAAGTGCTTACTTGGCAGACCTGGATTGTACGATGAGAAATTGGACCAATGAGAAGGACCATGGATAAATAGTCTGCCACCGTTGCCTCTACGTTTTCTATTGACATATACACATACACACGTAACGGCCTTTTAAAGTCTGCTACAGGACACAGGCCGTCTCTCATAGCTATAATCACCATGTTGGCAAGCGGATTGGCGATCGCAGTAGCAGACCACACGCATCTCAGACGCCGCTGCCGTCTTCGATCTGATTTTTTGGTCTGATATATTTAGAGACGGTTATCGCGCCATCTATCGGTTGCCATACCGATACTCTAGGCTGTTTCCTTTTGTCGCCTCTTACGACGCCTACGGGGAGAAAGGGTGTGGCAATGTTCTTACACCGTTACCACACGGAAATGTTACCGTGTAGTTTACAAGTTTACCGTGTCTATTTACAGCGTTTATAAATTGTTAATGCTACATTGTGCGTACAATTCTGCGTCTTGGTTTTATGTTTAGATTTGTTATGAAAACTAAAGAAATCTCTAAGGTATTCTGAGCAGACATTCTGAAATATTCCAAAGGCAGACCATTTGATTTTTTTTTAATTTGACGCATGCACCATGCTCGAGAATAAAATTCGAAGTCTACTCAATAATTAAAATAACAATACACATGTAAATATAAGTTATCTGTGGGAACGATTTTAAAAACGTATGAGAAATATTTTTACATGAGTATTACATGAATTACATAAATGAAAGGCTAGAAATGTTGAGCTTGGAAGAGCTAGAAAGGGACATAACAGTGTCTGCCAATTGTTTTATTCCTATTTAGAGAGTCATTATGAACACAATAGCAATAAAGTCGCGTACCCACCGGTTTTCATGTCCGCCTGCTCTGTGGTCCCGAATTCGATTAGCGGGTGGGTCAATGTGGAAAACACTTTTTCGAGATATTATCGAGTCTGGGTGTTTGTTTACCTTCGTTGCTTGATATTCAATGGCACGAGTGCTTAAGCTGCTGCTGCGAAGGTACCACAAACACTCAGATGTTTGAAGTACATTCGTTGTTTCTAATTCCATAGCACAAGTGCTTTATCTGCTTTCTTTGGAATCAGAGCAAAGTATGTGATGTTTCATCTGTATATGTATATATTTATTATAAAAAATGGGCGTAATGAGAACCGTGAACAAATTACTTAGAAGAGCTTTATAGCTATTTCTGCAACTCCGTCCCGTGAGAATGTAGAGCCTTGAATGTCTGCCTCTTCGATTTATTTCGTTTAGAATACCTCTTTTTTTCAAAAACTTATGTACAATTTACATCGTTGGTTTGGACATAGACGGCGACGAGCTCACTACCTGTCTCGTTATCCCAAAAAAATACTCCGGTGGGAGTTGAGTCGAAAGGTCTCAATTGTCCAGATCTCTGTCTACCCCTGTATTGGGAATGGCGTGTAGATATTAATTCATAAATCAGTTTCAACCGATGTAAACTGCGATCCACCTCGTCGTGAAACTTGTGCAAATCATACACCGACATGCTCGCCAGCTCGCTGGCTATGACGTCACACAATTGGGTCAAAGAGTGGTTGCGTGTTCTAATTATGTATAAATAATTATTATTATATTTTTATTATTATATATTAGCCGAGTTGTTGGGTGGTCGGAATTTCGAGTCGAGAGGCCCGAGTTCGATCCCCAGGTGGCAGTACCAATAAGTTTTTCAAAAAACTTATGTACGAATTTCATCGTTGGCTTGGACATAAAGGCGGCGACGGGCTCACCACCTGTCACGTTGCCCATGTGAGCTTCGAAGAAAAGTGGGACGAAAGGTCTAATGAAGGATTAATGTCTAAACCACGTTATACCAAGTTGAAGATAAAACCAGGATAGACCTAATTGTCTAGACTAGACCTCTGTTTACCCCTGTAATGGGAATTGCGTGAAGATATTTATGTATTTTTATTTATCATAAATTTAAAACATCATGGCGCGTATTCTTAATCAGTCTTATTAACTTCCTTTCACTCGTAGTATATTTATATTTACAGACCAGCTGCCCCCCGCGGCTTTGCCCGCAGTTTACCACTCAACGCAGAACCATAATTATGTTTCTAAAATAAAAGAAGCCTATGTTACTCCTTATAACATCAGCTAGCTGTCAATTAGTCTCGTCAAAATTAATCCAGTCATTTCAAAGATTAGCCGGAACAAACAGACAGACAGGCAGACAAAACATGTAAAATGTAACTTCTGTGTATGTGCCGTATACATTCATATACATGTAGTAAAAAACGGTTATGACAATATTACAATCAGACACAATCAAATTTTATTTAGTATAGATTTGTGTAGTTTATTCATGCAGCTGCTTTTACAGCGTCATAATATCGACTTTAAGAGCTTTTAACTGGTTCATTGTATTTTTTAAAGTTATTTTTATAATTCATTAATGTCACGATAGCCGAGTGGTTGGGTGGTCGGAATTTCGAGTCAAGAGACCCGAGTTCGACCCCCAGGTGGCAGGCTCGTACTAATGGGTTTTTCAAAAACTTATGTACGAATTATACCGTTGGCTTAGACATGAAGACGGCGACGGGCAAATATGAGTCTTTGAAAGGAGACAATATATATTTGTTCCATTTGCCGTAGAGACAATCGGTCCGTGGGGTCCCCGCGCGATGCAGTTTCTAAAGGAATTGTATCCGCGACTTATCGTTGCCGCTGGTAACAAGAGGGCTGGTTCTTTTCTTGCTCAACCGTTAAGTCTAGCCATTCAACGTGGAAATGCAGCCAGCGTTATTGGTACCATGCCACGAGGAGTAGGGCTCTACGATTCTAATAGTTTTTAGTTAATAAGTATTGTAAATATTAACATAATTTTTTCTGTTTACAGAAAAAATTATGTTAAAAGTACTGGAAAATAACTGAGCAAATGAGCTATTATAACTAAGCTTCGCTTGGGGTCCATACATGGCAATGTTAATGAATACTCTTATTTTCTGTATAAACTTACATCTCACCATATAGACACCCTGTCACGTTGTCCTGAAAATATCTTCGGTGGAAGGTGGGTCAAAGGGACTTAATTGTCTATACTAGACCTCCGTCTACCCCTATACTGGGAATTGCGTGGAGATATTTATTTATTTTTATTTATCATAGAAGTTAAAACGTCCTGGCGCGTCTTCTTAATCAGTCTTATTAACTTCCTTTCCGTCGAAGTCTATTTATATTTATAGACTATCTGCCCACCGCGGCTTTGCTCGCAGTTTAAGACTTATCGCGGACCCCTAATTATGTTTCTAAAATAAAAGCAGCCTATGTTACTCCTTATAACATTAGCTATCTGCCAGTGAAAGTCTCGTCAAAATCGATCCAGTCATTTCAGATATTAACCGGAACAAACAGATAGACAGGCAGACAAAACTTGTAAAATGTAATTTTTGTGTATGTGCTGTATACATTCATATACATGTAGTAAAAACGGTTATTTCAATATTACAAACAGGCACACCAATTTTGTAGATAGTTCGTACCGATGTAAACTGCAATCCACCTCGGTATGAAACACGTGCGAATCATACAGCGTAATGCTCGCCAGCTATGACGTCACACAATTGAGTCACAGAGTGGTTGTGTGTTCTAATTATGTCTTAATTATTATTATATATACATACATACATATCGGCCTGTTAAAGTCCACTGCAGGGCATAGGCCTCTCCCATAGGGAGGATTTGCCATAATCGCCACGCTAGGCAAGCGGATTGACGACCGCAGTACCAGGCCACCTCAGACGCTGCTGCCCATCTTGGTCTGATTATTATTGTCTGATATTTTTAGAGATGGTTATCCTGCCATCTGTCAGTTGCCATAACATTGTTCAAGCCTTTTTCCCCTTACGCCTCTTACGACACCCACGGGAAGAAAGGGAGAAGCAATACTCTTAAACTGTTACCACACAGTCAAAATTATTATTCCATTTCTTTATTTTATTGCAACAATAAAACGCTTACAAAATTAAAACTTGAGTGGATCTTATTAATTTAAACGTTTGCTCGTATACATTTTAAATTGGATACATTGACGAGCTCCGTGGACGAGTGGCGTACACACCGGTTTATCTGGAGTTGTTAACTGTGGTCGCGGCTTCGATTCCGCGGACAGGTCAAATTAGTAAATGTGCTACAATACGGTATGGTACAATGTAGCAATAGCTGTACATTGTATCGGTTCTAGGTGTTTGTGGTTTGACCTCTGTTGACAAGTAACGTACACACAGATTCATCTTTGTGATTCTGGGTTCGATTCCCGATTGGTCCATGTAGACTTTTACTAAGTTTTCTCGGGTCAGCATATTTGTTGTATGTTAGTTGTTTCTGATTCCATAATAAACGTGCTTTAGCTTTAGAATGTACTTTAGGTTGTGCTTGTTAGACGTGCTTTAGCTACTTACTTTGGGATCGGAGTAATGTATGTATGTGATGTTGTCCACATGTATTTATTTATTGGTATCATAGAAATTAATTAATTTGATATTATTCTGTATTAGACAGACTTCAAAGAGAAATCTGTAATTATTTTTCATCACCCATAGCAGCTATTCGCGCATTAAAATGGTCACGGGCGGGATACGAACCCGTGACCTCTGCCGTATCGTGGCCACTCATTTATCTCCGTGAATATGAGCCACCATGTCTCACACGCATCTTTGCAACAATCCGCAAGTTTGTTTTTGTTTCTTACTTTTCACTCACAGTCATTGATACCTTATGAAATGACATAGTGTCATTATAGTGAAGTAAAAGGAATTCGCAAACAGAAATATTTATTTTGTAATCCTTTATTTACAGAAACAAAATTATGTTAATATTTAAAATACTTCCGAACTAAGAACTACTATAATCGTAGAGCCCTACTCCTCGTGGCATGGTACTAAGAGTGCTGGCTGCATTTCCACGTTCAATGGCTAGACTTAACCGTTGAGCGGGAAAAGAACCAGCCCTCTTGTCACCAGCGGCTAGGTCCAGACGCAGATACAATTCCTTTAGCAGCTGCAAGGGCTATTAGTATTTAAAATAATATTTAATTTATTGTAAATATCATTAAAACTAAGTATCCTAACAAATACCTTCACGCAATTACCTATACAGGGGTAGACAGAGGTCTAGTCTAGTCAATTAAGTCCCTTTGACCCACCTTCCACCGAAGATATTTTCGGGACAACGTGACAGGTGGTAAGCCCGTCGCAGTCTTTATGTCCACGCCAACGATATAATTCGTACATAAGTTTTAGAAAAACCCAAACCTGCCACCTGGGGATCGATCTCGGGTCTCTCGACTCGAAATTCCGACCACGTAAGTATCCTAAATAATAGTTACAGAGAAATCATGTATAGAATCACCAATGTATAAAATATTACACCATATATGGTAACAGTATAAATGGTAACAGTATATAGATATATGGTAAAAAAAGCTTTGAACAACGTTGAAAGATGTATTTTATTTATTTTAATTCTTTTTTAACCGCCCCTGAAAAACGCCGCCCCCTACAAAGTGCCGTTCGGTGCGGACCGCACTTTCCACACCCCCCTTGCTATGCCACTGTTGCCATAGGCACCTATTGTTAACAAATTTATTAACACAGTTATTGTTTTAAATAAACACCCATCCATCATAATAAGATCCCAAATTAAGCGCTTAAGCACTTATAGTATCAGAATCAGAAACTGTGAAGGCACCACAAACACCCAGACCCGAGAAAATGTAGAAAAGTGTCTTCTACATTGACCCGACCGGGAATTCAACCCTTGAGATTGCGACCACATGAAAACCGATGCGTTCGTCACTCGTCCATGGAGGTCGTCAAAAAGTTGAATTAGCACACACAGTAACTCTAGCAGTGTCGTGCGGCTTACACTGCCTCACCCTCTTCTCTATGTCACGACTCGCACGAGATTCTCTCGTGTTCGTAGTTAACATTGACTGGTTTTGTCCACAATAATACATAATACTTATTGTGTGAATGCCCACCAATTTCACTACAACATCAAAAGACGATTCTGGAGGAGAATTTCCTCCAAACAACTGGGGCCCTCGGATCGCATTGCCCCTCCCCCCTGTTGGAAGTTTTTCGTTTACAGAAGACTTCTTCTTCGGCTTCGCAGCAGCAGCCATATTTCTAACTCGAAAGCCTTCCTCCCAATTCTGATGCATAAAATACAGATGCAGCTGTAAAGGTCTCCGGGCTAACAGCATCTCGTGGATGGCTTTTTAGATGGATGGCGATAGCCGAGTGGTCGGGTGGTCGGGATTTCGAGCCGAGAGACCCGAGTTCGATCCCCAGGTAGGTTCGTACCAATGGGTTTCTTAAAAACTTATGTACGAATTATATCGTTGGCTTGGACATGAAGACAACGACGGGCTCACCATCGGTCGCGTTGTCCCGAAAAAGTCTTCGATGGAAGGTGTCCTCTGTCTACCCCTGTAATGGGAATTGCGTGAAGATTTTTATTTATTTTTATCTATCATAAAGTTAAAACGTTATGGTGCGTTCTCTTAATCAGTCTTATTAACTTCCTTTCACTCGTACTCTATTTATATTTACAGACTAGCTGCCACCCGCGGTGTTGCCCGCAGTTTAACACTTAACGCGGAACTCTTATTATGTTTCTAAAATAAAAGTAGCCTATGTTACTCTCTATAACATTAGCTGTCTGCCAGTGAAATCTCTGAAATGACTGGATCGATTTTGACGAAAAATCGATCCAGTCATTTCAGAGATTAGCTGGAACAAACAGACCGACAGACAGACAAAAGTTATAAAAAATTATTTTGCCGTATGCATTCATATCCAAGTAGTAAAAAACGGTTATTTCAATATTACAAACAGATTTTATTTTTACAGAGAACTCCGATTTTATTTATATGTTCAGATTATTCATGCAGCTACTTTGACGGCTTTATAATATAATATAAACTTTACGAGCTTTTAACTGGTTCTGGGTTTTGTTGGAATTATAAAACCTTGTCGATATTTTTTATATGACGATCTAAAAAAAACTGTGGATTTTTTTTTTAACAAGTAATTTTGCGGAACCTACTGATGTCATCTTCAAAAACTTATTCAAGGTTCAAGGGACTTACTTGCCTAGACCTCTGTCTACCCCAATATTGGGAATGGGGACAAGATTTTTTTTAATTTCTTTATAGCCGTCGTGGTATCGGCAGTGTAAGCAGATCGGGGACGGGCAGCGGCGTCTAAAGTGCGAGATGTCTGTACTGCGGTCGCCAATCCGCTTGTTGAGTGTTGCGATTTTAGCAATACCTCTCACGGGAGATTCCCTATGCCCACGCCTGGCAGTGGACTATACAGGCCGCAGCGTATGTTATGATGATGACGTCAGTTAATCAGACGCTTAGGCATGTTTAAATAACGAATATACACGACGAACGGCCACGCTCGGCAGGCGGATTGGCGATCGCAGTACCAGGCATCTAGTACCTTAGACTCTACCGCACGTCATCGGTGTGTTAAATTTTTACTATGAGCCTGGTGTTTGTCAAGATGCTTGCATGTTTCGGTAGCCAATGATATTACTAAAGCTTTCCCCTTTTTGGGACACCTACAGGAATAATGGGGGTGGTAGACTTTGACGCCATAACCTCACGGCACGTGCCCCTTTAAAAGGATATAACGTAAAACACCTATTACCTCAAGTTTAAGCCATGTTCAAATTGATGTGCAAAAAATAAGCACACTGTTTAATATCTCGCGTCATTTTAATTATTATCAAGTACTGAAGTTAGTTAGTTAGTTTTAGTCAGATGTACAAATAATTACCAAAAATGAACTAAAAAATATAAATTGATGGAGAGGGCTATGTCCCTATTACCGATCCAAAGCATAAGGTCTATTCCTATTACCGTTTTCGTAGCACCTATTACCGACCGCCAAATGAACAAAACAATTCAAGTTAAATAATGTTATTAATGCCCTGTTTTACGAACTTTGTTTTGCTTTAGGAAACAAAAAGAATCCAGTTTCGCCGCAGTTTAAAATTCTTGCTGGATTACCTAGCACCTCAATAACATAATTTTGTTAAAAAATATTGACGCACACGCCCAAACCTAGATCGTATAGCCTCTTCTTTCACTTCATTTCTATTTGTTGCTAAATTCTGAGCACTTCTTTTTAAAATGGGTGGGAAAATGAAATTTTTCATGAAATTTTGAAGTTAGTGTCTGTCGGATACTCCATCTTTAAATGGGTGTGAGCGATTTTATGTTGCCACTAATTTTGACACTATCTTCAATAGCTGGTCTTTTGTTACAGGAAAACCTCATCTTGCCAAAGTGAATCCAGTCTATTAATTGACGTTCTTCGTTCTTAGTGAAGGTGGTTTGAACCACTCAATTTTCATGAGAATACTTATGATCTCTCTTGCCACAAAGAGTTGTATTTGGATTCCTAAACCTCCTTGAGGATTCATAGATACTTGATCTATCATTGATTCAGTCCATAACCGAAAGTAAATTAGTAATTTTTTAAAATTTAAAACTGGTGTTTTAATGAATAATGAATTGCTGCTTCAATACACTGTATTTTAGGTATATAATATATAATTTAATATTTTACATATAGAGATATAATAATGTTAATTACATCATATTTACATGAAAAAATAAATTACTGCCTATTTAAAAAACATTTCTTACATTAACTTTACCTAAACTATTAAGGTTCGTTGTCCTTAAAAACTGCAAAAGTACAGTTAGATCGGTAATAAGTACTATTAAAGAAAACCGTATAGCCTATTACCAACCCAATAAAATGTATATGTATAAAGTTAATGTATTATTGTTTAGTACATTTATATGTTTATGTAGGTACAATAGTTGTGAATATTTATTATTAACAATATTTTAACTAAAAAAAAATAAAATATTTGCGAATTATACATCAAAACAACTAAAACGTTTACTTAAAAAAGAAGTTCCTTTTCACAGCTATCGATACTATGCGGCGCTAATAGCTCACATATAACTTGACATACTAACTATTAAAATTAGTATAGCCCACTACCTATTAAGTTATGTATTATAACAAGAAAAATGGAAATTAAAACATCCGTTAAAAATCTAACAGCGACATGGGTCGGTAATCGGAATAAAATTGATGTCCTCTTCGAAGGGTACAGAGAGTGAAATCACCGGCTATGAGGCATTCCACCAAGTCCTCAACGGTCGCATCTGTAACGTTCTGCTTTTGCAAGGGGATGGGGACGGAAGGCGAATCCCGTTGGCTCCATGATGATTAAAACCTAGGTCATTACGACGAAGGCATTATTATTGGGCTGAAAATAGCCTCTCCTTTGTATAAAATATTTACAATCCCCCTTTCTTCTGACACGCAAGAATACGGACATATTGTCCGGTATCTCCTCTCTAACCGGGAAGTCCACTAGCCGAAAGTGGTGTGCATTAATCACCAACTAACCTGAATCCCCACAGGGATTGGGGCCACTAACCACATTTCAACCGAGAAGAAGAAGGAGATTACTATTGTTATGTAGAGATCACTTAAAAATAAATTAAGACGATCTACTTGAACGAGTGGCTTACACAATTGTTCTCATGGTGACTCTCTATTGTCCCAGGTTCACATCCCGGTCGGGTCAGTGTACAGACCGCTTTTTCTACATCTTCTCGGGACAGGGTGTTCGTTGTACTTTCGTTGCTTGTTATTCCATGACACAAGTGCTTAGGCTGCTTACTTTGAGACCAGAGCAATAAAGTTATACCGATGTATATTATATTATTATTATTGAAAAAATTTCTCCCTTTCCTTCGTCTTCACAATTCCACTGTCAGCGTACAACTTTTACATAATTTTACTGGACACCTGTCGGGTCAACCACTATTTAAATACACAAGTATTTTAAACGTTTAAAATGTCATTGCAATCTCCTTTCGCACACATAGCTCTAGACTCGCGCCACCCACGTTACACATTAGCGAATCCTGTTTACAAACACAACTGCTCTGTTATTTTAATTACGATACTGACATCGTGGCGTGTGGCGTTTGGTAAAATTTTTTTTAATAAACGGTCTTATTATCTGTGGTCATCTAAGGACGACGTGTGTCAACTGTACTGTCGGTTACGTGGAACGCATCTTAATCTGTTGCAATAATGTTGACTGGTTATGCCAATTAAACATAATTTAAATAAATAATTAATAGTTATAAAGATAGGGACAACATCACATTAATTGCAGCGATCCAAATGTAAGATGCTAAAGCACCGTAGGTATGGGAATCGGAAACAACGAAGGTACCAAAAACACCAAGACCCGAGAACATGTAGAAAATTGTGGTTTTTCTATAATGACCTGCCCGGGAATCGAACCCGGGACCTCCAGATGGCGATACCTTAAAAACCGGTGTTTATGTCACTCGTCCAAGGAGGTCGTCAGTACGTTGTCAGTCTGTGGCGCGTGGTAATGTTTTTTTAGTAAACGATTTTGCAATCTGTGATAATCAAAGAGGAACGCCTCTCATTGTGTTGATATAATGTAGCCTGGTTGCATTAAACATAGTTTAATAAATGTAATGTACATACTTCTATAACCCATCCCTTACCTAATACATCTAGCTAAACCGGCTGCCGTTAAAGACGTCGCCAGCGCCTCGCGTCGGCAATTGTTTAAAAAAACATCTTCACGCCATTACCAATACAGGGGATCCAGAGGTCGAAACAATTAATTACTTTCGACCCACCTTCCACCGAGGAAATTTTTTGAAAAAACGTGACAGGTGGTGAACCTGTCGCCGTCACTACGTCCAAGTTAACGATGTAAATAGCATAAAAGTTTTTGAAAAAAATAAACCATAGTCTCGAGCATACCACTTTTGAATCGATCTCGAGTCTCTAGACTCGAATCACCCATCCACATGTCTATCGTAACTATAAATAAAATAAATAAATATCTTCACGCAATTCCCAATACAGGGGTAGACAGAGGTCTAGTCTAGACAATTAAGTCCCTTTGACCCACTTTCCACCGAAGATATTTTCGGGACAACGTGACAGGTGGTGAACCTATCGTCGTCACTATGTCCTAGTTTTTGAAAAAAACCTATGAATATTTTATATAAGCATATGAACACCTATGTCTATGGACATCATCATCATTACAGAAATGTTTGCCCCCAGCGGTATTCGAATCCGCAACCCTCAGTTTCGAAGGCAGGCTTACTATCAACTAGGCCATCGGGCCGTCAGCCGCAGAGGTAAGAAATAAAAAAAACACAGCCGAATTAAGAACTTCCCCCTTTTTTTAAATAAATTGAAATATCTTTACGCTATTTCCAATACTGAATTATACATACATACATACATAACGGCCTTTTAAAGTCCACTGTAGGACATAGGCCTCTCCCATAGGAGGATTTACCATAATCGCCACGCTTCGCAGGCGGATTGGCGATCGCAGTAGCAGACCACTCGCACTCAGAGGCTACTGCCCATTTTCGGTCTGATTATTTTGGTATGATATTTTAGAGATGGTCATTCCGCCTTCTATTTGCCATAACATTATTCAAGCCTGTTTCACTCGGTCGCCTCTTACGACGCCCACGGGGAGAAAGGGAGTGGCAATGTTCTTACACCGTCACCACAGGGTAATGTTACCGTGTGATTTATCAGTTTACTGTGTCTATTTACAGCGTTTTATAAATTGTTAAAAAACTTATGCTAAATTATGCATACAATTCTGCGTCTTGGTTATATGTCTAGATTTGTTATGAAAACTAAAGAAATCTGTAAGGCATTCTGAGCAGACATTCTGAGATATTCCAAAAGGCAGACCATTTGAATATTTTAAACTCGACGCTTGCGCCATGCTCGAGAATAAAATTCTAAGTCTATTCAATAATTAAAATAACAATACATACGTAAATATAAGTAATCTGTAGAAACGATTTTAAAACGTATGAGAAATATTTTACATGAGTATTACATTAATTACAAAAATGTAGGGCCAGAAATCTAGAGCTAGGAAGAGAAATAGGATAGAAAAGTCTGCCAATTGTTTTTCTTATTCAGAGAGTCACAACGAATTTATAGCAATAAAGTGGCGCCGGTTTTCATGTCCGCCGTCGCTAAGGTCACGGGTTCGATTCGTCCGGAAATGTGTCAATGTTGAAAAAATATTTTCTACACTGTTTCAGGTCTGTGTGTTTGTAGTATAGTATAGTACTTTCTTTGTTTCTGATTTCATAATACAAGTACTTAAGCTGCTTAATTTGAGGTCAGAGCAATGTATGTGATGTCTCTATCTATGTGATGTCTGCATGAGCGATTTTATTCGTTTTCAGAATGATTGTTACAGCCAACCATACAGGCATGTGCAAATAATATAATACCCATTTTTTAAAGCAACTTCTATGCTCTGTAGCTTTTTGAAGCGCAGCGACGTAGGACCTAAATTGACTGGGCCAAATTAGTTCGTGAACTACTCACAACAATCGAGTGGTTGGAGGGTCGGAGTATGAGTCACGAATTTACTAATTATATCATTGGCTTGGACATAAAGACGGTGGACCACTATATATATATATATATATATATATATATATATATATATATATATATATATATATATATATATATATATATATATATATATATATATATATATATATATATATATATATATATATATATATATATATATATATATATATATATATATATATATATATATATATATATATATATATATATATATATATATATATATATATATATATATATATATATATATATATATATATATATATATATATATATATATATATATATATATATATATATATATATATATATATATATATATATATATATATATATATATATATATATATATATATATATATATATATATATATATATATATATATATATATATATATATATATATATATATATATATATATATATATATATATATATATATATATATATATATATATATATATATATATATATATATATATATATATATATATATATATATATATATATATATATATATATATATATATATATATATATATATATATATATATATATATATATATATATATATATATATATATATATATATATATATATATATATATATATATATATATATATATATATATATATATATATATATATATATATATATATATATATATATATATATATATATATATATATATATATATATATATATATATATATATATATATATATATATATATATATATATATATATATATATATATATATATATATATCACTTCAAAAATTAATAAATAAACATAAATATCTTCACGCTATTCCCAATACAGGGGTAGACAGGGGTCTAGAACATTAACTGTTTCCGTTTGTCGCCTCTTACGACGCCCACGGGGAGAAAGGGAGTGGCAATGTTCTTACACCGTCACCACAGGGTAATGTTACCGTGTGATTTATCAGTTTACTGTGTCTATTTACAGCGTTTTATAAATTGTTAAAAAACTTATGCTAAATTATGCATACAATTCTGCGTCTTGGTTATATGTCTAGATTTGTTATGAAAACTAAAGAAATCTGTAAGGCATTCTGAGCAGACATTCTGAGATATTCCAAAAGGCAGACCATTTGAATTTTTTTTAAACTCGACGCTTGCGCCATGCTCGAGAATAAAATTCTAAGTCTATTCAATAATTAAAATAACAATACATACGTAAATATAAGTAATCTGTAGAAACGATTTTAAAAACGTATGAGAAATATTTTTACATGAGTATTACAATGAATTACAAAAAATGTAGGGCTAGAAATCTAGAGCTAGGATGAGAAATAGGGATAGAAAAGTCTGCCAATTGTTTTTTCTTATTTAGAGAGTCACAATGAATTCCATAGCAATAAAGTGGCGCCGGTTTTCATGTCCGCCGTCGCTAAGGTCACGGGTTCGATTCCCGGAGGGGTCAATGTTGAAAAAATATTTTCTACACTGTTTCGGGTCTGTGTGTTTGTAGTACCTCCTTTGTTTCTGATTTCATAATACAAGTACTTAAGCTGCTTAATTTGAGGTCAGAGCAATGTATGTGATGTCTCTATCTATGTGATGTCTGCATGAGCGATTTTATTCGTTTTCAGAATGATTGTTACAGCCAACCATACAGGCATGTGCAAATAATATAATACCCATTTTTTAAAGCAACTTCTATGCTCTGTAGCTTTTTGAAGCGCAGCGACGTAGGACCTAAATTGACTGGGCCAAATTAGTTCGTGAACTACTCACAACAATCGAGTGGTTGGAGGGTCGGAGTATGAGTCACGAATTTACTAATTATATCATTGGCTTGGACATAAAGACGGTGGACCACCTCTCACGTTTTATCAAAAAATGTCTTCGGTGGAAGGTGGGTCGAAAGGACTTAATTGTCTAGACCAGTGTCTACCTCTGTATTGGGAAAGGCGTGTAGATATTTATTTTTTAAATCACCGATGTAAACTGCAATCTGCCTCGTCGTGAAACTCGTGCAAATCATGTACCGATATGCTCGCCAGCTCGCTGGCTATGACGGCACACATTGGGTCAAAGAGTGGTTGCGTGTCTAATTATATCTAAATTATTATTATATACATACATATATATATATATATATATATATATATATATATATATATATATATATATATATATATATATATATATATATATATATATATATATATATATATATATATATATATATATATATATATATATATATATATATATATATATATATATATATATATATATATATATATATATATATATATATATATATATATATATATATATATATATATATATATATATATATATATATATATATATATATATATATATATATATATATATATATATATATATATATATATATATATATATATATATATATATATATATATATATATATATATATATATATATATATATATATATATATATATATATATATATATATATATATATATATATATATATATATATATATATATATATATATATATATATATATATATATATATATATATATATATATATATATATATATATATATATATATATATATATATATATATATATATATATATATATATATATATATATATATATATATATATATATATATATATATATATATATATATATATATATATATATATATATATATATATATATATATATATATATATATATATATATATATATATATATATATATATATATATATATATATATATATATATATATATATACATACATATCGGCCTGTTAAAGTCCACTGCAGGACATAGGCCTCTCCCACAGGGAGGATTTGCCATAATCGCAACGCTTGGCAAGCGGATTAGCGACCGCAGTACCAGGCCACTCGCATCTCAGACGCTGCTGCCCATCTTGGTCTGATTATGATTGTCTGATATTTTTAGAGATGGTTATCCTGCCATCTATCAGTTGCCATAAAATTGTTCAAGCCTTTTCCCTCAGTCGCCTCACGACGCCCACGGGAAGAAAGGGAGAAATATTCTTACACCGTTACCACACGGTAATGTTACCGTGTGGTTTATCAGTTTACTGTGTCTATTTACAACGTTTATAAATTGTTAAAAACGTATGCTACATTATGCATACAATTCTGCGTCTTGGTTATATGTCTAGATTTGTTATGAAAACTAAAGAAATCTGTAAGGCATTCTGAGCAGACATTCTGAGATATTCCAAAAGGCAGACCATTTGAATATTTTTAAACTCGACGCTTGCGCCATGCTCGAGAATAAAATTCTAAGTCTATTCAATAATTAAAATAACAATACATACGTAAATATAAGTAATCTGTAGAAACGATTTCTCAAACGTATGAGAAATATTTTACATGAGTATTACATTAATTACAAAAATGTAGGGCCAGAAATCTAGAGCTAGGAAGAGAAATAGGGATAGAAAAGTCTGCCAATTGTTTTTCTTATTCAGAGAGTCACAACGAATTCTATAGCAATAAAGTGGCGCCGGTTTTCATGTCCGCCGTCGCTACCGTCACGGGTTCGATTCCCGGAGGGGTCAATGTTGAAAAAATATTTTCTACACTGTTTCGGGTCTGTGTGTTTGTAGTACCTCCTTTGTTTCTGATTTCATAATACAAGTACTTAAGCTGCTTAATTTGAGGTCAGAGCAATGTATGTGATGTCTCTATCTATGTGATGTCTGCATGAGCGATTTTATTCGTTTTCAGAATGATTGTTACAGCCAACCATACAGGCATGTGCAAATAATATAATACCCATTTTTTAAAGCAACTTCTATGCTCTGTAGCTCTCTGAAGCGCAGCGACGTAGGACCTAAATTGACTGGGCCAAATCAGTTCGTGAACTACTCACAACAATCGAGTGGTTGGAGGGTCGGAGTATGAGTCACGAATTTACTAATTATATTATTGGCTTGGACATAAAGACGGTGGACCACCTCTCACGTTATATCAAAAAATGTCTTCAGAGGAAGGTGGGTCGAATGGACTTAATTGTCTAGATCAGTATCTATCTCTGTATTGGGAATGGCGTGTAGATATTTATTTATAAATCACCGATGTAAACTGCAATCTGCCTCGTCGTGAAACTCATGCAAATCATGTACCGATATGCTATATATATATATATATATATATATATATATATATATATATATATATATATATATATATATATATATATATATATATATATATATATATATATATATATATATATATATATATATATATATATATATATATATATATATATATATATATATATATATATATATATATATATATATATATATATATATATATATATATATATATATATATATATATATATATATATATATATATATATATATATATATATATATATATATATATATATATATATATATATATATATATATATATATATATATATATATATATATATATATATATATATATATATATATATATATATATATATATATATATATATATATATATATATATATATATATATATATATATATATATATATATATATATATATATATATATATATATATATATATATATATATATATATATATATATATATATATATATATATATATATATATATATATATATATATATATATATATATATATATATATATATATATATATATATATATATATATATATATATATATATATATATATATATATATATATATATATATATATATATATATATATATATATATATATATATATATATATATATATATATATATATATATATATATATATATATATATATATATATATATATATATATATATATATATATATATATATATATATATATATATATATATATATATATATATATATATATATATATATATATATATATATATATATATATATATATATATATATATATATATATATATATATATATATATATATATATATATATATATATATATATATATATATATATATATATATATATATATATATATATATATATATATATATATATATATATATATATATATATATATATATATATATATATATATATATATATATATATATATATATATATATATATATATATATATATATATATATATATATATATATATATATATATATATATATATATATATATATATATATATATATATATATATATATATATATATATATATATATATATATATATATATATATATATATATATATATATATATATATATATATATATATATATATATATATATATATATATATATATATATATATATATATATATATATATATATATATATATATATATATATATATATATATATATATATATATATATATATATATATATATATATATATATATATATATATATATATATATATATATATATATATATATATATATATATATATATATATATATATATATATATATATATATATATATATATATATATATATATATATATATATATATATATATATATATATATATATATATATATATATATATATATATATATATATATATATATATATATATATATATATATATATATATATATATATATATATATATATATATATATATATATATATATATATATATATATATATATATATATATATATATATATATATATATATATATATATATATATATATATATATATATATATATATATATATATATATATATATATATATATATATATATATATAAATAAATAAATAAAATAAAATAAAATAAAATAAAATAAAATAAAATAAAATAAAATAAAATAAAATAAAATAAAATAAAATAAAATAAAATAAAATAAAATAAAATAAAATAAAATAAAATAAAATAAAATAAAATAAAATAAAATAAAATAAAATAAAATAAAATAAAATAAAATAAAATAAAATAAAATAAAATAAAATAAAATAAAATAAAATAAAATAAAATAAAATAAAATAAAATAAAATAAAATAAAATAAAATAAAATAAAATAAAATAAAATAAAATAAAATAAAATAAAATAAAATAAAATAAAATAAAATAAAATAAAATAAAATAAAATAAAATAAAATAAAATAAAATAAAATAAAATAAAATAAAATAAAATAAAATAAAATAAAATAAAATAAAATAAAATAAAATAAAATAAAATAAAATAAAATAAAATAAAATAAAATAAAATAAAATAAAATAAAATAAAATAAAATAAAATAAAATAAAATAAAATAAAATAAAATAAAATAAAATAAAATAAAATAAAATAAAATAAAATAAAATAAAATAAAATAAAATAAAATAAAATAAAATAAAATAAAATAAAATAAAATAAAATAAAATAAAATAAAATAAAATAAAATAAAATAAAATAAAATAAAATAAAATAAAATAAAATAAAATAAAATAAAATAAAATAAAATAAAATAAAATAAAATAAAATAAAATAAAATAAAATAAAATAAAATAAAATAAAATAAAATAAAATAAAATAAAATAAAATAAAATAAAATAAAATAAAATAAAATAAAATAAAATAAAATAAAATAAAATAAAATAAAATAAAATAAAATAAAATAAAATAAAATAAAATAAAATAAAATAAAATAAAATAAAATAAAATAAAATAAAATAAAATAAAATAAAATAAAATAAAATAAAATAAAATAAAATAAAATAAAATAAAATAAAATAAAATAAAATAAAATAAAATAAAATAAAATAAAATAAAATAAAATAAAATAAAATAAAATAAAATAAAATAAAATAAAATAAAATAAAATAAAATAAAATAAAATAAAATAAAATAAAATAAAATAAAATAAAATAAAATAAAATAAAATAAAATAAAATAAAATAAAATAAAATAAAATAAAATAAAATAAAATAAAATAAAATAAAATAAAATAAAATAAAATAAAATAAAATAAAATAAAATAAAATAAAATAAAATAAAATAAAATAAAATAAAATAAAATAAAATAAAATAAAATAAAATAAAATAAAATAAAATAAAATAAAATAAAATAAAATAAAATAAAATAAAATAAAATAAAATAAAATAAAATAAAATAAAATAAAATAAAATAAAATAAAATAAAATAAAATAAAATAAAATAAAATAAAATAAAATAAAATAAAATAAAATAAAATAAAATAAAATAAAATAAAATAAAATAAAATAAAATAAAATAAAATAAAATAAAATAAAATAAAATAAAATAAAATAAAATAAAATAAAATAAAATAAAATAAAATAAAATAAAATAAAATAAAATAAAATAAAATAAAATAAAATAAAATAAAATAAAATAAAATAAAATAAAATAAAATAAAATAAAATAAAATAAAATAAAATAAAATAAAATAAAATAAAATAAAATAAAATAAAATAAAATAAAATAAAATAAAATAAAATAAAATAAAATAAAATAAAATAAAATAAAATAAAATAAAATAAAATAAAATAAAATAAAATAAAATAAAATAAAATAAAATAAAATAAAATAAAATAAAATAAAATAAAATAAAATAAAATAAAATAAAATAAAATAAAATAAAATAAAATAAAATAAAATAAAATAAAATAAAATAAAATAAAATAAAATAAAATAAAATAAAATAAAATAAAATAAAATAAAATAAAATAAAATAAAATAAAATAAAATAAAATAAAATAAAATAAAATAAAATAAAATAAAATAAAATAAAATAAAATAAAATAAAATAAAATAAAATAAAATAAAATAAAATAAAATAAAATAAAATAAAATAAAATAAATATCTTCACGCAATTCCCAATACAGGGGTAGACAGAGGTCTAGTCTAGACAATTAAGTCCCTTTGACCCACTTTCCACCGAAGATATTTTCGGGACAACGACAGGTGGTGAACCTATCGTCGTCACTATGTCCTAGTTTTGGAAAAAAACCTATGAATATTTTATATAAGCATATGAACACCTATGTCTATGGACATCATCATCATTACAGAAATGTTTGCCGCCAGCGGTATTCGAATCCGCAACCCTCAGTTTCGAAGGCAGGCTTACTATCAACTAGGCCATCGGGCCGTCAGTCGCAGAGGTAAGAAATAAAAAAAACACAGCCGAATTAAGAACTTTCCCCTTTTTTTAAATAAATTGAAATATCTTTACGCTATTTCCAATACTGAATTATACATACATACATACATACTTACATACATACATACGTACATAACGGCCTTTTAAACTCCACAGTAGGACATAGGCCTCTCCCATAGGGAGGATTTACCATAATCGCCACGCTTGGCAGGCGGATTGGCGATCGCAGTAGCAGACCACTCGCACTTCAGAGGCTACTGCCCATTTTCGGTCTGATTATTTTGGTATGATATTTTTAGAGATGGTCATTCCGCCTTCGATCGGTTGCCATAACATTATTCAAGCCTGTTTCACTCGGTCGCCTCTTATGACACCCACGGGAAGAGAGTGAGTGGCAATATTCTTACACCGTTACCACACGGTCTATTCTGAAGTATATAGAGGTCTTAACAATGGACTAAAGAAAATCCTTCAGCCCACCTTTCACCGAATATTTTTTGTAATAAAATCGTAATACGTAAGTTTTGAAAAACCCATGGCCTACCACTTGGGGATCGAAGTCGGGTCTCTTGCCTCGAATTCCAATCACTCAACCACACAGATATCGTGACAATTAAATTTAAAGGTAATAATTTAAGCATCACGTAGTATACTAGCAAGAATAATTCTTCACAAATTAATCAATCTCTACAAATAATTGAAACGCGCTTCAAATCGAATTGCACAAGAAGTCATGTGTAGCTGGAGATTGAATAAATAAAGCGTTTTCTGAGATTTACTGATTATATCGAATATAATCAGTAATCACACGCGGCTGTTGATAGAGATAATTATACCGTAAGGAACATCAGGGACCTCGTGCCATCGTAGCGCCGCGTTGACTATATATCACTTCAAAAATTAATAAATAAACATAAATATCTTCACGCTATTCCCAATACAGGGGTAGACAGGGGTCTAGAGCATTAACTGTTTCCGTTTGTCGCCTCTTACGACACCCACGGGAAGAGAGTGAGTGGCAATGTTCTTATCGTTACCACACGGTAATGTTACCGTGTGGTTTATCAGTTTACTGTGTCTATTTACAACGTTTATAAATTGTTAAAAACGTATGCTACATTATGCATACAATTCTGCGTCTTGGTTATATGTCTAGATTTGTTATGAAAACTAAAGAAATCTGTAAGGCATTCTGAGCAGACATTCTGAGATATTCCAAAAGGCAGACCATTTGAATATTTTTAAACTCGACGCTTGCGCCATGCTCAAGAATAAAATTCTAAGTCTATTCAATAATTAAAATAACAATACATATGTAAATATAAGTAATCTGTAGAAACGATTTCTCAAACGTATGAGAAATATTTTTACATGAGTATTACATTAATTACAAAAAATGTAGGGCTAGAAATCTAGAGCTAGGAAGAGAAATAGGGATAGAAAAGTCTGCCAATTGTTTTTTCTTATTTAGAGAGTCACAATGAATTCCATAGCAATAAAGTGGCGCCGGTTTTCATGTCCGCCGTCGCTAAGGTCACGGGTTCGATTCCCGGAGGGGTCAATGTTGAAAAAATATTTTCTACACTGTTTCGGGTCTGTGTGTTTGTAGTACCTCCTTTGTTTCTGATTTCATAATACAAGTACTTAAGCTGCTTAATTTGAGGTCAGAGCAATGTATGTGATGTCTCTATCTATGTGATGTCTGCATGAGCGATTTTATTCGTTTTCAGAATGATTGTTACAGCCAACCATACAGGCATGTGCAAATAATATAATACCCATTTTTTAAAGCAACTTCTATGCTCTGTAGCTCTCTGAAGCGCAGCGACGTAGGACCTAAATTGACTGGGCCAAATCAGTTCGTGAACTACTCACAACAATCGAGTGGTTGGAGGGTCGGAGTATGAGTCACGAATTTACTAATTATATTATTGGCTTGGACATAAAGACGGTGGACCACCTCTCACGTTATATCAAAAAATGTCTTCAGAGGAAGGTGGGTCGAATGGACTTAATTGTCTAGATCAGTGTTTATCTCTGTATTGGGAATGGCGTGTAGATATTTATTTATAAATCACCGATGTAAACTGCAATCTGCCTCGTCGTGAAACTCGTGCAAATCATGTACCGATATGCTCGCCAGCTCGCTGGCTATGACGGCACACATTGGGTCAAAGAGTGGTTGCGTGTCTTATTATGTCTAAATTATTATTATATACTTACATATCGGCCTGTTAAAGTCCACTGCAGGACATAGGCCTCTCCCACAGGGAGGATTTGCCATAATCGCAACGCTTGGCAAGCGGATTAGCGACCGCAGTACCAGGCCACTCGCATCTTAGACGCTGCTGCCCATCTTGTTCTGATTATTATTGTCTGATATTTTTAGAGATGGTTATCCTGCCATCTATCAGTTGCCATAAAATTGTTCAAGCCTTTTCCCTCAGCATAGCAATCACTTGATTGCTAAACTTAAAATGATTGCTTCTGTTACCAAAATCAACAATGAAATTCCACTAAGCAACTAAAATTGCAAGTATTTAAACGTTTGTAACTGCAGTGTATTTTGAGTGTGAATTGTATAAATATTTATGCAATATTAAATATTAATGAGAGAAACAAATCAAAAGTAATGGATATGAATTCTTCCTTATTATTGGGTTTTGCAGAATTCCTTATACAAGTGTCTTATTAAACAGTTTCGGATACCTCTCGAGAATGGAATGTGTAATAATTCCCAGTACACGTATACGTGAATATCTTGTGTGATAATTGCATTAAATTTCGCACGGACCGGATATGAACCCGTGACCTCTACTGTATACTGGCCACACACTTACCTCCGAACCACCGTGTCCAACTAGCATCAGTTAAGTAGTTTAGTTTTGGTTCAACTCCGAAGAGCAATAGCATCATCTGCTAGAAATTATACCAACTTCTGACTACGCATCTAACTTCTAATAAATATGAAGGATATTTATTAGAAGTTTGATTAAATTTCTTAGAATATTAGTCGTCAAGAGACCTGAGTTCGATCTTCATGTACGATTCATATTGTTAGCTTGGACGTAAAAAATGTCACAAAAATGTTTTCGACGGAAGGTGGGTCGAAAGGACTTAATTTTCTAGACAGTATTGGGAATGGTGTGAATTTTTTAACAATTTCTAATTAATTAACACAAAGTGCAGCAAGACTTACATGTTTTAAAAATAAATAAATATAAATCATATTTTTTGTATATTACCCCACGATTCTATAGGCTAGTTGGTGGTGACCTTGCTTTCGGTGGTAGGGGTTGCGGGTGACGGCGATAGGCACGCCACCTATCGCGTTGACTCATGTGAGCTTCGAAGAAAAGTGGGTCGAAAGGACGAATGAAGGATTAAAGTCTAAACCACGATATACCAAGGTGAAGATAAAATCAGGATAGACCTAATTTTCTAGATAAGACCCTGTATTGGGAATTGTCTGAAGATATTATTTATTTATTTAAGTACAAATCCGCGGCTTTGCGAGCAGTTTAACAATAAAAGTTGCACCCTAATTATGTTTCTAAAATAAAAGTAGCCCATGTTACTTCTTATAACATCAGCTAGCTGCCAGTGAAAGTCTCGTCGAAATCGATCCAGTCATTTCAGACATTAGCCGGAACAAACAGAGAGACAGGCAGACAAAGCTTTTAAAATGTAATTTTGTGTATGTGCCGAATACATTCATATGCATGTAGTAAAAAACGGTTATTTAAATATTACAAACAGACACACCACTTTTATTTATATGTATAGATTATTCATGCAGCTACTTTTACGGTGTCATAATATCGACTTTACGAGCTTTTAACAGGTTCACTGTGTTGTTGGAATTATAAAAACGTGTCGTTATTTGTGATATGACGATCTTAAAAAAACTGTACATAAGACGAATCATGAAACGGACATAAAGACGGCGACGGGCTCACCACCTGTCACGTTGTCCCGAAAATATCCTCGGTGGGTCAAAGGGACTTAACTGTCTAGACGACCGCTGTCTACCCCTGTATTGGGAATTGCGTGAAGATATTTATTTATTTTAAAAAACTTTTTGATTTTTTTTATAAAAAGTAATTTTTCGGAACATAGTCATGTCATCAGTGAAGGCTGGGTACTGCCAACTCTGCTTTCGAAGCCAAGGATTGCGTAAATAAATAAATTTATATCTTCTTGTAAGGTCTGCTTCTGAGGCTGATGGCCGCAGACATCCAGTAAACGCAGAAAATAGAAGATGCAGACATCCAGGGTTCTGACTGTTGTAGTATTTTAAACTTATTTTTATAATGCATTAAAGTCACGATAGCCGAGTGGTTGGGTAGTCGGAATTTTGAGTGAAGACGGGTCTCTCCGATCCCCAGGTGGCATCATTGGCTCGGACATAAAGACGGCGACGGGTTCACCACCTGTCACGTTGTCGCGAAAAATGTCATCGTCGGAAGGTGGGTCAAAGGGACTTAATTGTCTAAACTATACCTCTGTCTGGAGCTGTATATGAACTTAGCAGACCTGAATTGTACGATTAAACCAATGAGAAGGACCACAGATAAATAGTCTGCCAGCAAGTTGCCTCTGCGTTGTCTATTGACACATACACAACGGCCTTTTAAAGTCCACTGCAGGACAAAGGCCTCTCCCGTAGGGAGGATTTGGATTAGCCAGAATCGTCACGCTTGTAAAGTCGATGGGCGATCGCAGTAGCAGACGCCGCTGCCCGTCTTCGATCTGATTATTTTGGTCTGATATGCTTAGAGATGGTTATCGCGCCATCTATCGATTGCCATACCGATACTTTAGGCTGTTTCCTTTTGTCGCCTCTTACGACGCCCACGGGAAGAAAGGGAGAAGCAATATTCTTAAACCGTTACCACACAGTCAAAATTATTATTTCATTTCTTTATTTTATTGCAACAATAAAACGCTTACAAAATTAAAACTTGAATGGATCTTATTAATTTAAACGTTTGCTCGTCTATATTTAAAAAATATACATTGACGACCTGTGTGGACAAGTACACACCGGTGTACCTAGAGACGTTAACTGAGGTCACGGCTTCGATTTCCCGGACGGGTCAAATTAGTAAATACGTTACAATACGGTACTGGATAATGTAGCAATAGTTATACATTGTTTCGGTTCTGGGTGTTTGTGGTTTGACTTCTGTTGACAAGTAACGTACACACAGATTCATCTTTGTGATTCCGGGTTCGATTCCCGATTGGTCAATGTATAAAACACAAAGTTAGTATGTTTCTGGTATGTTAGTTGTTTCTGATTCCATAACACACGTGCTTTAGCTACTTACTATGGGATCGGAGTAATGTATGTATGTGATGTGGTCCACATGTATTTATTTATTGGTATCATAGAAAATTATGAATTTGATATTATGCTGTATTAGACAGACTTCGAACAGAAATCTGTAATTCTTTTTTAGAACCCATAGTAACTATTCGTGTATATTTGTGTGATAATTTCATTAAATTGCGCACGGGCGGGATACGAACCCATTTATCTCCGCGAATATGAGCCACCGTGTCTCACACGCATCAGTTGAGAAGTCGCGAAATCGTCGCGTCAATCCGAAGTTTGTTTTTTTTTCTTACTTTTCACTAAAAGTCATTGATACCTTATGAAATGGAATAGTGTCATTATAAAGAAGTAAAAGGAATTGGCAAGGAGAAATATTTATTTTCTAATCCTTTATTAACAGAAACAAAATTATGTTAATATTTAAAATACTTATGAACTAAAAACTACAGTAATCGTAGAGCCTTACTCCTCGTGGTACGGTACCAAGAACGCTGGCTGCATTTCCACGTTGAATGGCTAGACTTAAACGTTGAGCGGGAAAAGAACCAGCCCTCTTGTCACCAGCGGCTAGGTCCAGACGCAGGACTATTACTATTTAAAATTATATTTTATTTATTTTAAATATCTTTAAAAAGTCACGATAGCCGAGTTGTTGGGTGGTCGGAATTTCGAGTCGAGAGACCCGAGTTCGATCCCCAGGTGGCAGTACCAAGAACGCTGGCTGCATTTCCACGTTGAATGGCTAGACTTAAACGTTGAGCGGGAAAAGAACCAGCCCTCTTGTCACCAGCGGCTAGGTCCAGACGCAGGACTATTACTATTTAAAATTATATTTTATTTATTTTAAATATCTTTAAAAAAAAGTCACGATAGCCGAGTTGTTGGGTGGTCGGAATTTCGAGTCGAGAGACCCGAGTTCGATCCCCAGGTGGCAGTACCAATGAGTTTTTCAAAAACTTATGTACGAATTATATTGTTGGCTTAGACATAGAGACGGCGACGGGCTCACCTCCTGTCACGTTGTCGCGAAAATGTCTTCGGTGGAAGGTGGGTCAAAGGGACTTAATTGTCTAGACTTGACCTCTGTCTACCCCTGTATTGGGAATTACGTGAAGATATTTATTTATTATTATTTAAAACTAAGTATCCTAAATAATAGTTTACTTTTACTCCATATATGGTAACAACATATATGGTAACAGTATATAGTACGTACGTATTTTTTTTTTATTTTTATTCCTTTTTAACCGCCCCTGGAAAACGCCGCCCCCTACAAAGTGCCGTTCGGTGCAGACCGCACCCTCCATATCGCCCTTGCTATGCCACTATTGCCATAGGCACCTATTGTTGACACATTTATTAACACAATTATTGTTTTAATTAAATATCATAGAAACCAATATCACCGAAATTGGGTGGTCGGGATTTCAAGTTTCGGTTTTAAAAACTTATGTACGAATTATATCGTTGGCTTAGACATAGAGACGGCGACGGGCTCACCTCCTGTCACGTTGTCCCGAAAATGTCTTCGGTGGAAGGTGGGTCAAAGGGACTTAATTGTGTAAACTATACCTTTATCTACCCCTATATTGGGAAGTGCGTGTAAATATTTTTTTATAATTTAAAAAAACTGTACATGAAGTGGTGCTTTGTATTTTTATTTGTAACTGAGCAGACCTGAATTGTACTATTAAAACCAATGAGAAGGACCATGGATATTCTGCCAACGAGTTGCATCTGCGTTGTCTATTGACACATACACACACACACACACACACACACACACACATAATGGCCTTTTAATGTCCACTGCAGGACATAGGTCTCTCCCATACGGAGGATTTGCCACAATTGCCACGCTTGGCAAGCGGATTGACGATCAAAGTAGCAGACCACTCGCACCTCAGACGCCGCTGCCCGTCTTTGATCTGATTATTTTGGTCTGATATTCTTAGAGATGGTTATAGAGCCATCTATCGATTGCCATACCGATACTCTAGGCTGTTTCCTTTTGTCGCCTCTTACGACGCCCACGGGAAGAAAGGGAGAACCAATGTTCTCGTGTGATTTACCAGTTTACTATGTATATTTACAGCGTTTATAAATTGTAAAAAAAACGTATGCTACGTATAAAGAAATCTGTAAGGAAGACATTCTGAGATATTCCAAAGGCAGACCATTTGTTTTTTTTTTAATCTCGACGCTTGTGCAATGCTACAAGTAAAAAATTCTAAGTCTCTCAATAATTAAAATAACAATACATATGTAAATATAAGTAATCTGTAAAAGTAGAAACGAATTTAAAACGTATGAGAAATATTTTTACATGAGTATTACATGAATTACAAAACTATAGGGCTAGAAATCTAGAGCTAGGAAGAGAAAAAGAAATAGAAAAGTTTGCCAATTGTTTTTCCTATTCAGAGAGTCATAATGAACCTTATAGCTATAAAGTGTAAAGTTCGTACCGATGTAAACTGCAACCACCTCATTGTGAAACTCGTGCAAATCATGAACTGACATGCTCGCCAGCTCCTGGCTATGACGTCACACAAATGGGTCAAAGTGTGGTTGCGTGTCCTAATTATGTTTACATTATTATTATACATGCATAACATACATAATGGTCTGTTAAAGTCTATGTCCTGCAGTGGACTGCCTTCCCATAGGGAGGATTTACCATAATCGCAACGCTTGACAAGCGGATTGGCGACCACAGTACCAGGTCATTAGCACCTCAGACGCTGCTGCCCATCTTGATCTGATTATCAGTGTCTGATATTTTTAGAGATGGTTATCCTGCCATTTATCAGTTGCCATAACATTGTTCAAGGCGGTTTCCCTTAGGCGGCTCTTACGACACCCACGAGAAGAAAGGGAGTAGCAATATATGTACACCGTTATCACAAGGTCAAAATTATTATTCCATTTATTTATTATATAAATATTTATGAAATTATTGTTCCATTTCTTTATTTTATTGCAACAATAAAACGCTTACGAAATGTAAACTTGAAGGGATCTTATTCATTTAAACGTTTGCTCGTATACATTTTAAAATGTATACATTGACGACCTCCATGGACGAGTGGCGTACACACCGGTTTATCTGGAGTTGTTAACTGTGGCCGCGGCTTCGATTCCTCGGACGGGTCAGATTACTAAATATGCTACAATACGGTACGGGACAATGTAGCAATAGCTATACATTATATCGATTTTGGGTGTTTGTGGTTTGACCTCTGTTGACAAGGAACGACAGATTCATGTGATTCCGGGCTCGATTCCTGATTGGTCCATGTAGAACACACTTTTATTACGTTTTCTCGGGTCTGCATGTTTGTGGTATGTTAGTTGTTTCTGATTCAGGCGTGCTTTAGCTTTAGATTGTACTTTAGCTTGTGCTTGTTAGCTAGTGCTTTAGCTACTTTAGGATCGGAGCAATGTATGTATGTGATGTGGTCCACATGTATTTATTTATTGGTATCATAGAAATTAATGACATTATTCTGTATTACAGAGACTTCAAAGAGAAATCTGTAATTATTTTTCATCACCCATAGTGAATATTTTGTGTGATAATTGCATTAAATTGCGCATGGACGGGATACGAACCCGTGACCTCTGCCGAATCGTGGCCACGCATTTATCCACATTATATCCGCGAATATGAACCACCGTCTCCCACACGCATCAGTTGAGAAGTCGCGAAATCGTCGCGACAATGTGCAAGTTTGTTTTTGTTTCTTACTTTTCACTTAAAGTCATTGATACCTTATGAAATGACATAGTGTCATTACAGAGAAGTAAACGGAATACGCAAGGAGAAATATTAATTTTCTAATCCTATATTTACAAAAACAAAATTATGTTAATATTTAAAATACTTATGAACTAAAACTACTATAATCGTAGAGCCCTACTCCTCGTGGCATGGTACCAAGAGCTCCGGCTGCATTTTCACGTTGAGTAGTTGAGCGAGAAAAGAACCAGCCCTCACCAGCGGTTAGGTCCAGACGCAGATACAATTCCTTTAGAAGCTGCATCGCTCGGGGACTATTATTATTTAAAATTATATTTTATTCATTTTAAATATTATTAAAACTAAGTATCCTAATTAATTTCTCTCAACTCTGCACATTACTCAAAGTTTTCAACACCTGTGTACTACCTGTTTTAATGTATGGCAGCCAAACATGGGCTTTGACTCAAAATAAGACGAGGAAACATGAAATCTGTCAACATGCATTGGAAAGAAGCATGTTGAATGTGAAAAGGCATGCGATCAGAATAAAGACGAAGGACATAGACATAACATCCAAAGTCAAAAGACTCAAATGGCATTAGTTTCAAAAATATATTTATTAGTTAATAAATTTTCATAATTTGTAGTTCTTAACGTTTTGTAATAGATGCTAAGTTGGTCTGAATAAAGGGCTTATTATTTTTATTTTATTATTATCCTAAATAATAGTTATTGAGAAATCATGTATACAGTCACCAATGTATATAATATTACACCTGGATATTTGGTAACAACAACAAAAACTGTACAACGTTGAAAGATTTAATTTCTTTTATTTTTATTCTTTTAACCGCCCTGTAAAACCGCCCCCTACAAAGTGCCGTTAGGTGCGGACCGCACTTTCCACAACCCCTTGCTATGCCACTATTGCCATAGGCACCTACTGTTAACACATTTATTAATACAGTTATTGTTTTAAATAAACACCCATCCATTATAATAAGATCCCAAAGTAAGCGCTTAAGCACTTATAGTATCCCCCGACCGGGAATCGAACTCTTGAGATGGCGACCACATGAAAACCGATGCGTTCGCCACTCGTCCATGGGGGTCGTCAAAAGTTGAATTATCACACACAGTAACACTAGCAGCGTCCTGCGACTTACACTGCCTCACCCTCTTCTCTATGTCACGACTCGCACGAGATTCTCTCGTGTTCGTAGTTAACATTGACTGGTTATAATGACCACTAATTTTACTGCAACATCAAAGGACGAGCCTAGAAGAGAATATCCTACAAGCAACTGGGGCCCTCGAAAACTCTACCTCATGTCGGAAGTTATTTCGTTTACAGAGGACGCAGTGCTTCGCAGCAGCAGCCTTCTTTGTAACTTGAGAGCCTTCCTCCCAATTCTCTACAGATGAAGCTGTAAAGGTCTCCGGGCTAACAGCATCTCGTGGATGGCTTTTTAGATGGATGGCGATAGCCGAGTGGTCGGGTGGTCGGGATTTCGAGCCAAGAGACCGGAGTTCGATCCCCAGATAGGCTCGTATCAATGGGTTTCTCAAAAACTTTCTCAAAAACTGTTGTATATCGTAGGCTTGGACATAAAGACGGTGACGGGCTCACCACCTGTCACGTTGTCCCGAAAATATCTTCGGTGGAAGGTGGGTCGAAGGGACTTAATTGTCTAGACTAGACCTCTGTCTACCCCTGTAATGGGAATTGCGTGAAGATATTTATTTATTTTCATTTATCATAAAGCTAAAATGTCATGGCACATCTTCTTTATCAGTCGTATTAACATCCTTTCACTCAGTCTATTTATATTTACAGACTAGCTGCCCACCGCGGCTTTGCCCGCAGTTTAACACTTAACGCGGACCCCTAATTATTTTTCGAAAACAAAAGTAGCCTATATTACTCCTTCTAACATTAGCTATCTGCCAGTGAAAGTCGCGTCAAAATCTATCCAGCCATTTCAGAGACGAGCCGGAACAAACAGACAGACAGGCATAAAAACTTGTTTTTTTTTATATCTTCACGCAATTCCCAATACAGGGTAGACAGAGGTCTAGTCTAGACATTTAAGTCCCTTCAACCCACCTTCCACCGAAATTATTTTCGGGACAACGTGACAGGTGGTGAGCCCGTCGCCGTCTTTATGTCCAAGCCAACGATATAATTTGTACATAGGTTTTAGAAAAACCCATTGGTACGGCCACTTGAGGATCGAACTCGGGTCTCTTGACTCGAAATTCCGACCACCAACCACTCAGCTATCGTGACAAAAATTGTAAAATGTAATTTTGGTCTACATTCATATACATGTAGTAAAAAGGTTATTTCAATATTACAGACACTCCAATTTTATTTATATGTACAGATTATTCATGCAGCTGCTATTGCGGTGTCATAATATCGACTTTACGAACTTTTAACTGGTTCATTGTTTTGTCGGAATTTTAAAAACGGGTCATAATCTGTTATATGACGATCTTAAAAACTGTACATAAGACGGATCATAAAACGGACATAACGACGGCGACGGGCACATCACCTGTCACGTTGTCCTGAAAATATCCTCGGTGGAAGGTGGGTCGAAGGGACTTAATTGTCTAGATTAGACCTCTGTCTACTCCTGTATTGGGAATTTCGTGAAGATATTTATTTATTTATTTATTTTAAAAACTGTGGATATTTTTATAAAAGTATTTTGCGGAACATAGTGATGTCATCAGTGAACGCAGGGTTCTACCAACTCTGCTTTCTAAGCCAAGGGTTCCGTAAATAAATAAATAAATAGATATCTTCTCGGAAGGTCTGCTTCTGGGGCTGAAGGTCTCAGACATCCTGTAAACACAGAAAATCAAAGATGCAGACATCCAGGGTTCTGACTGTTGTAGTGTTTTTAAAGATATTTTTATAATGCATTAAAGTCTCAATAGCCGAGTGGTTGGGTGGTGGGAATTTTGAGTGAAGAGACCCGAGTTCGATCCCCAGGTGGCGTCGTTTGCTAGGACATAAAGACGGCGACGGGCACATCACCTGTCACGTTGTCCCGAAAATATCTTCGGTGGAAGGTAGGTGAAAGGACTTAATTGTCTGGACTAGACCTCTGTCTACCCCTGTATTGGGAATTTCGTGAAGATATTTATTTATTTATTTTAAAAACTGTGGATATTTTTATAAAAGTATTTTGCGGAACATAGTGATGTCATCAGTGAACGCAGGGTTCTACCAACTCTGCTTTCTAAGCCAAGGGTTCCGTAAATAAATAAATAAATAGATATCTTCTCGGAAGGTCTGCTTCTGGGGCTGAAGGTCTCAGACATCCTGTAAACACAGAAAATCAAAGATGCAGACATCCAGGGTTCTGACTGTTGTAGTGTTTTTAAAGATATTTTTATAATGCATTAAAGTCTCAATAGCCGAGTGGTTGGGTGGTGGGAATTTTGAGTGAAGAGACCCGAGTTCGATCCCCAGGTGGCGTCGTTTGCTAGGACATAAAGACGGCGACGCGCTCAGCACCTGTCACGTTGTCCCGAAAATCTTCGGTGGAAGGTGGGTCAAAGGGACTTAATTGTCTAGACTAGACCTCTGTCTACCCCTGTATTGGGAATTGCGTGAAGATATTTATTTATTTATTTATTATTTTGAGAGCCTTCCTCCCAATTCTCTACAGATGAAGCTGTAAAGGCCTCCGGGCTAACAGCATCCCGTGGATGGCTTTTAGTCGGTCTATCATAATGTTTTAAGTCACGATAGCCGAGTGATTGGGTGGTCGGGACTTCGAGTCGAGAGACCCGAGTTGGATCCCCAGGTAGGCTCGTACCAATGGGTTTCACAAAAACTTATGTACGAATTATATCGTTGGCTTGGACATAAATACGGCGACGGGCTCACCACCTGTCACGTTGTCTCGAAAATATCTTCGGTGGAAGGTGGGTCGAAGGGAATTAATTGTCTAGATTAGACCTCAGTCTACTCCTGTATTGGGAAGATATTTATTTATTTATTTATTTAATATTTCCTTACATTCTCGCCATATTCATTTCTCTACCTCAATGGCACGCCGCTCTAGCTAAATAAAATAATAATTATTATAAGAACGCTAATTTCCGAGTGCCGCCGTGTTATATTGTTTATTATAAGAAAGCAAACTATAAGAAGAAAACTTGCCTGCATCGACAAAGAAAAAAAACTGCAAGAAATTCTATCGCCCATGGGGCATGAGGTTCTTTGTAAACGAGTAGTATACTTATTGCATTTTTGTCCCATATATTAACGCACATTCGCACCGCTTACGTTATTATTATAGATATTTTTGCTTATGAACGATATATTAAGGTGACATACATAAAGTTGACAAAAAAAGAATTAAATTTTATGCTTTTTAGATTGAATTAGTTCCAGTGCTCTTTAACATATGTCACTTTAAGATTGTTTTGAGTGATAGGAAATGTTTTTCTTACCTAATGATTACCTGTTTTTATATGCGCATGAAGAAGCACGGCGTATATCCACCCCCGCGACGACTAAGGCGAATGATGTACGAAATACCGTGGGATTTTAGTTGGTGAGGGCGTATCTCACCAACTAAAATCCCACGGTATTTCGTCTCTACCTCTGAAAGCCTCGATAAAGCTTTTGCCCACATCCGCGGATGTTTCCATTCCACCCGTACAGGCTACTCTAGGCAGCGGACAGCTCCCCCATGGGAGAGAGCGCATCATCTGCCGCTCAAATACGTAACCGACGTATATCTACTTGAGAGAGATGTGTTTGTGGCTCTTGGGATATCATACTCATCAGACAAAAGGCAAAAGCCTTTACTTCTCGTGAGGTGACATTCATGGAACAACAAAAGCAAGTATTCTTCTATCTACGACGTAATGAATTTCGCGGAAATATTCCAGAATTTCTTCATAATATTCTTCTTCGGTACTCCCTAAGTACTCGCGAAATGAAAAGCAATATAAAATAGGTACGTTGTATGTATTAAAAGTGAAATTTGTCGCACATGCACATAAAGAAAAGTCTAGACGGGAATCTATTTCCACGCGTACGAAGTCGCGGGCTATATGTTAGTATTACAATATAAATAATTTAACACTATCAGAACCAAAACTAGAAATGTACAAAGCTGGACCTTAATACAGATCTATTTTAATTTATTATAATTTGCCAGAATCAATAAAAATAATTACTACAGAAAAACAGTTTAAATTACTTATACAAAAAGCTATTATTCTATGAAAGAATATATGTCGGATATAACACTGAAACACTATTGCATAACCATTGAATAAGAAAAATATATTCATTAATAATAATGCAAAATTACATAAATAAAGAATTCATTAATTAATTTAAAGAATTCATTAGTTAATTTATAATATACTTAATATAATATACTTTATAGAAATATATATGAACAAAAATCAAATTGCTAAAACTAATTTTAAGAACTTCAAATGGGAACTTTATATTCTTTTCTCCAATGTATATACATATACAAGCAAATAAATAAATAAATGAATACGTTAATATGACACCTAGGACTGAGGTGATCGTGCCCGACTAATGTCTAGGAAAAGAGTTAATATTGTATTTCCAACATTACAAAAGTTTCTTTCGCCTGTTTTATCTCCGCTAGAGATAGACTCTGTGTCGATAGACGAATTTAAATTCTTATTCCAATGAACAAATATACACATGCTGTTGTCAAGGGTAAGACAAATCAAAATCAAACTTAGACTTCAATAAATGTTTATTGATCCACACTAACAACATTAATTAAAATATGAAAACCAATGTAGTTTTTAATTGTATGTTGCGTCTAACATCAAACATGGTTTGATGTTAGACGCAACATACAATTAAAAGACATGGTCAATACAACATCCCTCTTAAGCCAATGTTAAAATAATATTATTACATTAGAAATATTTTTAAAAGTACCATTTTTATGAAAAGGCCGAATATTAATTTAGATTAAATGTTTCACATTTAATTTATACAATTATCTATGAAAACTGAGTAAACTTTAATTGACCGTTTAACTTGAACATTGAACATCTATCAAAACAACGTTCCTTTTAAAACCAATGTTAAGATAGTATTATTATATAAGAAATCTTATTACAAATACTATTTTTATAAATAGCCTCAGTATATTAAAATTAAATATTAAAAACAATGGATTTATAATTATCCCTTAAAACTATGTAAACATTAATTAACGCAATAGCTATGAACACTGAAAAATTAGTCAAAACAATATCTCTTTTAGGCTTAGGCTTATGTTAAAATACCATTGGACACATGGCCATAAATGGCCTTAGTTACATTTGGATTGAATAATTAACTATGATATTGTAATTATATCTTAAGGCTCTCTAAACATTAATTAACCCAAGAATACATACGTAGAAACATACATTGATAGGTTGAAAATCACACACATTGCTCCGATGTCTCATGTGTAAGTAGCAAACTCACTTGTGTTATGAAATAAGAAACAACGAATGGGCTACAAATACCCAGTTCCGAGACATGTAGAAAAGTAGATTTACTCTTTAAAATTTTCCCCTTAGTCTATACCCATGGCATATTTAGGCACATAGATACGTCCTAAGTACAAATGTTATGTTAGGTTATGTAAGGTTATGTTAGGTAAGGTTGCGAGGTGTCTGGTAGTGCGATCGCCAATCTGCCTGCCAAGCATGGCGTACGTTACGTACGTTATATAAGTGTAATGTATAAGTCGAAAGTAACACTTGCAACTTAATACAATAAAAATTCGTTCATGCTGAACATTTCACACACACACACACACTTATGTCCCGCTGGCCCATGGCTCCATGTCCCGCCATGTCGCGTGCGCGTGTGCCGCAGAAGCGCGAGGAGGGCTGGTGGGTGGTGGTGGGTGAGCCGAAGAGCAACAGCCTGCTGTCCATCGAGCGCGTGTCGCTGGCGCGCGCCGTGCGGATGCGGCTGGACTTCGTGTGCGGAGCGGGCGGCCGGCACACCTACACGCTCTACTTCGGACTCCTACCTGGGCGCGGACCAGGAGTACAAGTTCACGGTGGACGTGGACGACGCGCCCGCCACCGACGACAGCGATTCCGATTCTAATACATTTATTAGTTAGTTAGAGAATAAAGTCATTTTTTTAGTAATGAGTTCTCCATAGAGTAACGCAACGATAGCTTCTACAACGATGTCCCAGTGGTATAGGTTACTGTTTGAGCCGAAAAAGATGATATTTACAGTTCGATATGTAGTAACTGGCATCACTTTAATCTCGAGTTGTAAACTTTCATCTCGAGGCTTTGAGGTATACTCGACGAGAAGATGTGGCGAAGTTTCCCGATCGCTGCCCAGCCGAGTTGGATTCGTCGACTGACCTCTGGGTCTAAATTGAACTTCTTAATCGTTCTCATTAACCGTAGTACTTGAACAAGTATTTTTTAATTATCCTCATTAACTTTATCTACTTTTGCTTTTATTTGAAGCTTTTAATATTTTACACTTTAGTATAGTACATTAAGGCTTTGTAGAGCTATATTATTGCGAATCTAACGCAACCCTATTGAACAATCAATTGTATATCTCTTCTTCTTATTTAATTTAAGAGCTAAGCTCTTGTCGGTGCAGCATCTAAGTAAGTAAGCTTAGTTGCGTAACAGCTTTCGACTAAATGCTGCCCCCTGCGGCTCTTCTTGCGGTTTTGTAGTTAACGCGAACCCTAATTATTGTTTCTAAAACAATATTAACCTTAGTTACATCTTACAACATCAGTCCAAAAAAATCGGTCCAGACGTTATAGATGTCTGTCCGTTTGTACCGGCTAATATCTGAGACGGCTAGCCCGATTTTAACGGGACTTACACTGGCAGAAAGCTGATTTTTTGTGGCGTAACGAGGGATCGTAAGCTACTTTTTATTTTAGAAACATATTCACATATATTGCTCCAATACAGAGGTAGACAGAAGTCTAGACGATTAAATCCTTCCGACCCACATTTCACCGAAGATTTTGGGACAACGTGACAGGTAGCGGCGAGCCTATCGTCGTTTTTGCGTCGAGGGTTAAAGAAATAAAACACTTAAAACATATCAGTTTCTATTTAGTATAAAAATATAACACAATACAACAAATTATTACTACATTTCGCAGTTCAGAAAAGACATAGTTTTAATTCGAGTTTCAGCTCAATTTCAATATGAAAGCATCGTTCGTGACTAGATCCAGGGCTCCCAATTGGACCTGGTGACGCCGAGGACGTGGGGCTCCGTGCAGTGGCGCAGCAGCTCGGATACCTGGCGAGGAACGTGCAAATATCTTAACGTTTTAAATGTTTATATATCAATTAGAATGTTGATTATATCATGGTTAGGAACTAGATATCAGTTACGTAAGAAAGTGCTCTGATATATCCTGTTATCTATAATTCACATCTTTATATCATCATAACCGGTGATAGGAGCTAGCCCCAACAAAATGAGCTAATCCTGCAAGTGATACTGATATCACAGAACTGGCTCTGCCGATTTCAATAATACTTTTCATTTACAATACTTTTCACGCTGCAGCTGCGCCTGCGTCCCGGGAGTGGGCGCTGCCCCTCCCGCCGCGCGACCCGCGCCAGGGCGGCAGCAGCCCGCCGCGCACCAGCCCCGGAACTGCGACAGCTGTCCAAGTGCACCGACGTACATAGAGTATTTAGAGATGCCTTCACAAGCCAATCAAAGAAAGTCACGATAGCCAATCTTTAATCTTAAAACTACTTGAAGTTGTTATAATTTTAAATCCTATAAACTTCTAACTCTGCCCCCACTGTACGTATTATAAGTAGCTACTTATCTCTGTTTAAATAATGTTAATGTTGAAAGAAACACTAAAACGCATAATTAGTATGAGATCGCGATATCTACACGTATACTGGTAAGCATGACGCAATGTTAGTAAAAATGAGTCTAATTTGCGTAGGTCACGATAGCCGAGTTGTTGGGTGGTCGGAATTTCGAGTCGAGAGACCCGAGTTCGATCCCCAGGTGGCAGTACCAATGAGTTTTTCAAAAACTTATGTACGAATTTCATCGTTGGCTTGGACATAAAGGCGGCGACGGGCTCACCACCTGTCACGTTGTCCCGAAAATATCTTCGGTGGAAGGTGGGTCAAAGGGACTTAATTGTCTAGACTTGACCTCTGTCTACCCCTGTATTGGGAATTGCGTGAAGATATTTTTTAATTTGCGTAGGTCCTGTCATATTCAATAACAAAATACTAAACAGTATACAAAAATCAAAATGTCAATATATTTGAACAGAAACGTACATCTCTACCAATCGATAAATGTTATTATTCAATAAATGACCTTCCATCTAACAAAGTTTAAATGCAATATTTCATGTGACATGTACTTCTTGTGATGATCATCGTCGTAATAACAGCCTGACAGAAGTCTATTGCAGAACATAAGCCTCTCCCAACGATTGCCACATAGAAAGGTCCTGTGTCACCTGCACCCATCGATTCCCCGCAATGTTGTGCAGGTCGTCGCAGCATCTTGTGGGAGATAGTCCTGCACTGTGATTGCCTGCACTAGGCTGCCACTTGAGAACCTTTCTTCCACAACGGTTGTCAGCTCTATGAGCTTTGTAGCCGGACTATTGCCACTTTAGCGCGCTGATCCTTGTGTCTATGTCGGTCACCTTAGTTCTACGGCCCGCAGTGAAGGATCATGTCTGAGATCCATATGTAGCCACTGGCAACACGTACCTGTTGTAAACTTTCATCTCGAGGCTTTGAGGTATACTCGACGAGAAGATGTGGCGTAGTTTCCCGAACGCTGTCCAGCCGAGATGGATTCGTCGACTGACATCTGTATCTAAATTGGATTTCTTTATCGTTCTCATTAACCGTAGTACTTGAACAATATTTCTTAATTTTCCTCATTAACCTTATCTACTTTTGCTTTTACTTGAAGCTTGTATTATTTTAAACGTTGGTATAGTACATTTAGGCTTTGTAGAGCTATATTAGTGTGAATCTAACGCAACCCTATTGATACAATCAATTGTATATCTCTTATTCTTATTTAATTTAAGAGCTAAGCTCTTGTCGGTGCAGCATCTAAGTAAGTAAGCTTAGTTGCGTAACAGCTTTCGACTAAATGCTGCCCCCTGCGGCTTTTCTCGCGGTTTTATAGTTAACGCAGAACCCTAATTATTGTTTCTAAAACAATATTAACCTTAGTTACATCTTACAACATCAGCTATCGTCAGTGAAAATCGGTTCAGACGTTACAGATGTCTGTCCGTTTGTTCCGGCTAACCTCTGACACAGCTAGACCGATTTTAACGGGACTTACACTGGCAGAAAGCTGATTTTTTGTGGCGTAACGAGGGATCGTAGGCTACTTTTTATTTTAAAAACATATTCACATATATATTGCTCCAATACAGAGGTAGACAGAAGTCTAGACGATTAAATCCTTCCGACCCACCTTTCACCGAAGATTTTGGGAGAACAAGAAAGCAGATATAAAGAAGAGTACAGAGATTTTCGTGACCTATTTATCGCATGCAAACTGCAGAAGAAGACAAATATTGAAGAGCAAAGATCATTTTTATCGTGTTCATCGCGTCGTGGTGCGGCACACTGAGACTACACAACAAATACGTGAGATCGTTCCAATATCCGTTTATATAATCAAATCATTATATCCACTTAGCTATCCTTTACCTATCCAGCTTCTTTCATTCTTATAATTTTTACAAACTCATACGCATTAGAATTCATTAATCAATAGTAGATTTTATATAAAATACTAGTTAATAAAATTACCCCTCATAATAAATAATTTTAATGATCATAATTCATTATTTAACATATAAAAGATTAAAAAACATTCAATTAGGTTTGTGAAGCCAACTTGCTGCTTGTTTATAATTAACATCGTAGGTACTCTTAATACATTAGTTATTTCATTACGCTATTCTTCTTAGCGCCTGACAAAAATTAATAGCCAAGTTAAAATAAGTCCATTTGCTTATAGCTTACTATCAGATATTCCTTTGGGGTAAAGTTATTAGTTCGTTAGATTTTTTTTTTTAAATGACTGAATTTAAAAATTTTATAAAGAAGCGGGCATCCATTAAGACCAACCTTACGCAGTTTTCTGTTCATTATAAATCTCTCAAAATCCTGTGAAAAGTTAAGCGAACAACAGGTAATTGAAATCGAATACCGTCTTAGTACATCTGAAAGCTTATACGATAAATACGATGTATTACAGAATGAGCTGGAAGCTTTGGCGGACGATCCCTATGAACAATATGCCGAACGCGAGTACTTCGAAAAGTTTTACTATGCTATTAAAGCTACCGCTCGGAAACTTGTTGAGCAACGCACGCAAGCTGCTCACAAGTACAAGGTTGGTTCATGTAGTCATCAAACACACAAACACATTTCTATTAGATTACCAAAAATTTATTTACCAAAATTTTCAGGAAGTTACCATGATTGGTTAGAGTTTGGAGACACGTTTATTTCCATAATTCATCATAATAACGATATAGATAAAATAAACAAATTGCATTATTTGCGTGCGTCACTTAGAGATAGCGTTTTACTAGTTAATTAAAATTTGGATTTTAAAGCAGATAATTATGACTCTGCATTGAAATTACTCTGTGATAGGTATGATAACAAAAGCCTTTTGGGAGGTTATAGGCGCGAAGCGTATTCATTTAGGCAAAAACAAGCCTTTATTGATTGAATCTAAGCTAGGTTGGCTCTTATCCGGCATAACTACACAAGCCCAAGAATTGGTTCCATCTGTATGTATGTTTTCCGATGAATTAGGCGATCTTAACATGAGTCTTTGTAGGTTTTGGGAACTTGATTCTGTTTCTAAAAGGCACAAGTTCACCCCCGAAGAAAGGGCTTGTGAACAACTGTTTAAAGATACCACCTATCCTAATTCAGATGGTCGATTTGTTGTAAGTATTCCGCTCAAAGAGTCGCCTTCAGCATTTGGGTGAATCTTATTCTAAACATCGTTTCCTATCACTTGAGTCAAAATTAGAAAAAATCCTTCTCTTAAATGTTTGTACGATCAATTTATGGACGAATACATAAACCTATGACACATGTCTGAAAAGTTTCTAGAACAAATAAACTTACTACCTCTTATTACTTGCCGCATCATGGTGTTATAAAAGAGACAAGTTCAACTACCAAATCCGGAAAGTCATATAACAACATCCAAATGGTAGGCCCAACTATTCAAGATGATCTGCTATCAATATTACTTCGTTTTCGAGAACACAAGTATGTAGTAACTGCGGACATTGAAAAATGTACCGGCAGGTTCTTGTTGATGACAAGTACCGTTCACTTCAACAAATACTATGGAGAAAGACGTCTAGCGAACCTTTAAAATTTATACGCTAAACACGATGACCTATGGCACAGCCTCAGCACCATTTTTAGCAACAAGATGCCTTACCCAATTAGCCAACACATGTTCTGATCCCACTATTAAATTCACAATAACTCGTGATTTTTACGTATATGATTATATCTCGGGAAGGCCAACAATCCCAGAGTAGTTGCACCAGTGTCGTGAAATGTCGTGAAGCGCCGTCTTGCGTTCGGCTAAATATAATTTACGCAAATGGCAATCCAATTCACCTATTCTAATATATCTTAATCTTACAAGATCTATTATAATCTTACAAGATCTAGCTGGTAACACTAATGAATTAAACGATACTGTCGATTTAAGTGCTAATGAACTCTCTAAAACGATAGGCCTTAACTGGAAATCTTTAAATGACTTATTTTCGTTTTCCATAGACCTACCTTGTACTACAATCGTTAGCAAGCGTGAGATGTTGTCGGTTGTATCACAGATATTCGATCCGCTAGGTCTTGTCACTCCATGTATTGTTCAAGCTAAGATTGTAATGCAGAATCTCTGGATCTCAAAGTGTTCTTGGGATGAGCCCGTGCCAGACCATATCCAGAGCGCTTGGAGAGACTTTCAGGAGATACTACCGTTACGGAACGGTATAGAAATACCTCGGTGGATAACATGTAGTTCTCCTGTAACTGTAGAGCTGCATGTATTCACAGATGCCTCGCAAAAGGCTTACGGCGCTTGTGTTTACGTTCGCATCGTGACGGGCGGTGGCTCTGTAAAAGTGCAATTACTTACTTCCAAGAGCATGGTGGCTCCCATAAAACCTACCACAATGCCGCGCCTGAGTTATGCGGTGCGTTGCTGAATGCACGATTATATTCGAAGGTGAAGCAATCACTTACACTGAATTTTTAAAATGTACCTTTCGGTGCGACTCTTCGATTGTACTAGATTGGTTATCGTCTTCACCTACACAACTTAAACCTTTTGTACGTCGTCGCATAAGTGAAATTCAAGATACTGTGGGAAGCGATAATTGGCGCTTTATTCCGTCATTTGTAAACCCCGCAGACCTTGCTTCCCGTGGACTTGCTACAGATAAGTTATCAAGATCTCCTCTATGGTGGTCGGGTCCGCAATTACTCGAATCTCTAGATATTTCATTGTGGCCATCTATTCTTACATGTACTACTGAATTACCGGAAATTATAAATCATTCACACCATACAGACTTAAATATTCCCTCCAGTAACAGTGCTATTTCAAATGTAGACACAAGTAATTGGTTTGATTTATTTATATTTAAATATTCCAAATTTATTAAATTGCAACGATCATGGCTTACATATTACGGTTTTTAAATAATTCAAGTCAACGCTCTTCTAAGTCGTCAGGTCCTTTAACTTCACAAGAACTCACCAATTCCACTAAATAATAAGGATATCCCAACAACAGTCTTTTACCCATGAATATAGTTTATTTACAATGGGAAAACAGTTACCACCAAAAACAAACTCAATTCTCTTTCACCGGTTTTAAATTCAAATAAAATTATACATGTTGGGGAGACTAAATAATTCATTTTACGATTATGATGTTAAACACCCCATTCTTATGTCAAGTTCTCATCAAGTAACAATTTTAATATTTGAAATGTTTCACCTCAAGCTATTCCATGGTGGTCCACAACTACTTCTAGCTACGGTTCGCCATCATTACTGGCCTATCGGCGGTAGAAACTTAGCTCGAAAGATAACACGACAATGCGTAAAGTGTTGTAGAATCAAAGCTAACACAATACAACCAGTCATGGGAAACTTACCTCTACAACAGGTTCACTTAAAATTGCCTTTCTTTCATACTGGCGTAGACTATGCCGGGCCTATTATGATAGCTGATAGAAAAGGTAGAGGTACAAAGCTTATTACGTGCTTTATCTGTGTAGTGTGCTTGGCTACGTGGGCAGTCCATTTAGAATTAGTGTCAGACATGACTAAAGAAGCTTTCATAGCTGCGCTTAACCGCTTTATTGCTCGCAGAGGAAACCACGCAACATCTTTTCAGACAACGGCACTACGTTCGTTAAGGCTTTCTATGAGTTGGCTCAACTTCTTTCTCAAGAATCACACCTAAATGACATCGACACAGGTATTATGTATGTGGTGCTCCAAGGAATGCAGCAGTACTACCGGGCCTGGGTTAAAGCATTGGCGTCTCGGGATTCTAAAACTAGCGTTTTTAAGAAGAAGTATAACTCTGCCGCCAGGTCCTTCAAAAGAGTAATTACTGCGGCAAAGTCCGAGCACATTGGCAGAATTGGCTAGAAACTAGTTCGTCTTCCTTCGGGAACTCGTGCGTTCTGGTTCCTCGCCAAAGCTGTCCAAGGGAATTTCAGTCAGCCATCACTACCATCTCTGCACAGGGAGGACAACTCGCAGGCCCATGACGCAAAAGAGAAAGCCGATCTTCTAGGTTCTCTTTTTGCGTCCAACTCGACTCTCGATGACAGGGGGAACTCATCACCGACCATCCCGTGCAGTGAGTGCTCTATGCCGGACATGCGGTTCTTTCAGAGCTCAGTGCGAAAAGCACTCCTCTCCAAGTCGAGTGGGCCCGATGGTGTCCCCCTATTGTGCTGAGGATGTGTGCTCCAGAGTTGGCACCGGTTCTAACGCGTCTTTTCGGTACATGGGAGACAGCTTTGTTGCAAGCAAGAAGGCGACCGCTTAGATCCAGGTAACTACAGACCGATCGCCATCACTTCCTTGTTCTCCAAAATAATGGAGTCCATTATAAACTGCCAGCTCTTAAAGTACTTAGAGGAGCACCTGTTGATCAGTGACCGCCAGTACGGCTTCCGTCGGGTCGCTCGGCTGGTGATCTTCTTGTGTACCTCACTCATCGATGGGCGGAGGCAGTAGAGAGCAAGGGTATGGCACAAAGCGCTTCTTTCAAAGCTTCCGTCATATGGGCTTCCGGGAAATTTTGCAATTGGGTCACTAGTTTTCTCACACACCGGAGCATCAAGGTCTCCGGGCTCCAAGTCTGTGAATGCTAGTGTCCCACAAGGCTGTGTGCTATCGCCAACCCTGTTTCTTCTGCATATCAATGATATGTTACAAATTAGTAGCATTCATTGTTATACAGATGACAGCACTGGTGATGCCCTTTATACCGGCCGTCCCAATATTTCTCGGGAACACGTCGACGAGTACCGGAACAAACTTGTGTCTGAAGTCGAAATTTTGTTGGACAAAATCTGGGACTGGGGCCGACTAAATTTAGTCCAGTTCAACCCTAAAGACACAAGTTTGCGCGTTTACCGCAAAAGAAACCCATCGTCGTATCACTCACATTGTTTTGAGAGTACTCCCTAGTTGCCTCAGCCAGCATCGGAATCCTTGGCGTCGACATATCGAGCAACGTTCAGTATCGCGGTCATTTGGAAGGCAAGGCTAAATTGGCCTCTAAAAAGCTTGGCGTGCTCAGTGCGTTTTACACTTTGTGGAATGAGCTGCCGTCAGCGGTTTTTTCGGGCCGATACGACTTAGGGATCTTCAAGAAAAGAGCCTATACCTTTCTCAAAGGCCGGCAACGCATCCGCTATTCCTCCGGTATTGCAGATGTTCATGGGCGGCGGTAAACACTTACCATCACGTGTGCAACCTGTTCGTATGCCTCCCTCTTCTATAAAAAAAAAAATAATAAAAATTTTTCATTTATTCCAGCCTATTCGCCGCACTTCGGAGGGCTATGGGAATCCGCTGTGAAGTTCCTATTTCTGACGATCCTAAAGACCTAACCCCTCTTACACCAGCTCACTTCCTTATTGGACGGTCTTTAATTATGACGCCTCACCCGCAGATATCCAACGTCAATATCAGCAGCCTGCAACGGTTCCGACGCATCGACTACCTAAAGCTACACTTTTGGCAACGTTTTGCTCATGAATATGTTTTATAGCTTCAGGAGAAAACAAAATGGCGCCATTCTCAGGTTACGCTTCGTGAAGGCTCTATGGTATTCATCAAGAATAAAGCTACTCCTCCTCTTATGTGGCCGATGGGGCGAATAGTTCGCGTTTTGACTGGAACGGACGGTGTGGCACGTGTTGCCGACATTTATACACGCAAAGGCATTATCCGGAGGGCTTTCAACACGATTGTACCACTGCCTGCAACTACAATTGAAGATACTTCAACGGGGGAGTATGTTAAGATCATTGAATGAACGTCGAGGTGCGTGGTGCGCGGGGTATGCGGGGTGCGCCGGTCAGCTGATCGCTGACCGTTCGACCTACATTGTTTTTTAAACGAGGTCATTGCACTTTCAAATTACATACGTGTGCACGCATATAAAAGTACCGGCGTATTTTTTATTTTATATAAATTGTATTCTTCTTTGAATATACGAGTTACGACTACAGTACATTTTACTTGAATATGAATATGAATATCTTCACGCAATTCCCAATACAGGGGTAGACAGAGGTCTAGTCTAGACAATTAAGTCCCTTTGACCCACCTTCCACCGAAGATATTTTCGGGACAACGTGACAGGTGGTGAGCCCGTCGCCGCCTTTATGTCCAAGCCAACGATGAAATTCGTACATAAGTTTTTGAAAAACTCATTGGTACTGCCACCTGGGGATCGAACTCGGGTCTCTCGACTCGAAATTCCGACCACCCAACAACTCGGCTATCGTGACTCATTTTACTTCATATTAGTATTACGCATTACCAAAGGCCCTGGTCTCCTATGTCAGGGGAACGAGAAAAAAAAACCTAACCTAACCTAACCTAACCACTGATCTGCCCCTTATTAACGTCGCAAAAATTTTTCTATTGCAATATTTCATTTGTTTAGACATACCTCGAAGGTATTTTGGTTGTTTTCTGGCCCTTTTCAAAATTTAATAAGTTCGAATTTAAAATTTACGTAATCTCAAACCAAAATTTATAAAATTAAAATCGCTTGTTTTTGGCATTTTTCCTAAATAAATAAATATCGTCGTGCCATTCCCAATATAGGGGTAGACAGAGGTCTAGTCTAGACAATAAAGTCCTTTCGACCCATCTTCCACCGAAAATATTTTCGGGACAACGTGACAGGTGGTGAGAAAACGCAGAAACTAGCGAAAAACTTTTTTTTAACGTGGGGAAATCCATTATGTATTCCCAGCCTGCGGAAAATGTGCTGGGTTATGTCGGATTCGTGGTCTTACGCTCGGTTAAGATAGCCCCCTCCCAGGACTGCTGGCAGGGAGATGTTTCGTCCAATGCGGCTCACCAGGATACTCCACTCACTTCCAATGCTGTGTTAACCCCGAGGGTATGTGATGCAGAGTCCTGGACCGTCCCACCACAATGGAAGCAGTTCACCGTCGCCTCACGTCCGATCCTACACAGATAATCACCAAAACACCCATGTTCGGTAACTACCTGTGTAAGTCTGTAGGTGAGTCTTCCATTCCGTCGCTAGAGCCAGGCCTCGAAGATTGGCAGGAAAGCCTCGACGACGCGTCTGCGCACGTGTCGCTCTTCACCGAGCCGAGCACGCCACGTCTCAAAGGCATTCTGACGTTCCTGCCGCTTAATGACCTCGAACGCCTCTACTGGCTCGCAATCACCGCCCTGGCGGAGGATGCGTATTCGGTTACACTCGCGGATCCATTTCCGCCGGTACATCAAAGGGTGGAAACCGAGCCAGGACAGTTGCCGCCTCAAAGGATATAGTGCGGTATCTTCCCACGATCCGTATGGTCATCCGTCATTGCACACTGCATAGATTGGCTACGAATCGGACGACTCCGGCATAGAGGCGGCGAACTTCTTCACCCGGTCCCTAGTAGATTGGGCAGCAGTCTATGCATAGCACCCGCAACCCTCTCTATTCGGGGGACTAGGCGCTCCAAGTGCTCTTCGAAGCCCCAACGACTGTCCAATAGGAGGCCCAGACATTTCATTTCACCCACCTACTCGGACATATGAGTCGGGTGGTTCCCTGCTCCCAGGCAATTTGTGGAACAATAGCGCCTCTGTCTTATGCGGCGCTATTTTTAATCTCAACTCGTGAATTCTGGCGACGGCGATTTCCACCTCAAGCTCAGCGAGCTCCTTGGTCCTCTCAAACGTGTTCCCGCTAGCGACCACCAAGGTGTCTGCATAGCAAACAACGTTTACGCTAGCGGAAATATCGCCACGCAGAACCGCGTCGTAGGTGTATGTTCCACAGTAATTGGCCCAGCACCGAACCCTGTGGAACACTGCACTGGATCCCTCTCCGGATCGGTCTGTAGTTGGCTAGATCTGAGCGGTCGCTTTTCTTAGGGATCGGGTGCACCAAAGCTGGCTTCCATGCCATCGGGACGACGCCTTGAGAGTAGGAGTACCGAAAAAGACGCGCCCTTTACCCAGCCAGTTTTGGTCCGCGCCGGTTTCCCGACACAACCGTGATGTGGCGTTCCCCTTTCCGCTACCTGGATAGGAGGACTGGCAACTCCACACCGAAACCTAACCTTACCTAACCTGTCGATGAGGAATGGGGCCAGACAAGAGAACCTCCCAATTGAACATAATGGGAGAAGCGAATAATCGGCCAGGATCCGTGCTGAAACCTTTCATCCAGAGGATAAAGCCTCGGACGACGATATAACACTCGCAAATAAAAAAATCAGTAAAATTGTGAATGAAACGACCCACGATGAAACATATAACTCCTCATTTACTGAAAACGAGGTAAATTGGGCTGTATCAAGGTCTAATCCAAAAAAGGTTCTTGGCCTGGATGTCTCACGGTGGATATATGTGAGGTAGCTATTCATTATTTATTTATTCTTTATTGACTTATTCTTTATTACTTTACCATTATGTAAGATCAATGGGCGGATATGCTAAGAATATTATCTACCTGTCAACCGTAGGCAGTGATTAAACGTTAACGTGCAATAAAAATATTTTAAAACACAAAGTTACATCAATAAACTATCTATATTTTAATTTAAGATTTTTGCTGAAATTTAGCCCTATATTTCTTTTTGAATGTGATTTTATTTAAAGGTTGTCATAATTTTCTAGAAGGACATTCCATAGATGCGTAACTTGTATAGCAAACGATTAAGAAATGAAACCGGAACGGTGAAGAGGAAAAGAGAGAGTTAAACTCTCTGAAGTACGAGGGTGTCGTTTATGTGTATCACTCAAGAATTGAAACTAACGTTTCAGATAATCTGGATAAAGGTATTCGAATAAAATTGAGAAAACCGTTAGGTAGTAATAAAACATTTCAATAATAAAAACAATAATATAAATAAACAATAATATATATATAACTACTAGCAAGATAACTTTAGTATCCATGATATTTTTTTCTCTTGTCACATTTAAGATTTTTGTTATATCACATACCTCATTTACCGATAAGATTTTACATTATTTTATACAATTCTTTTATTTAGCGCAGTTTAAGTCACCATAGCCGAGTGGTTAGGTGGACGGAATTTCGAGTCAAGAGACCTGAGTACGCTCCCCAGGTGGCAGGCTCGTACCAATGGGTTTTTCAAAAACTTACGTATGTACGAATTATATCGTTGGCTTGGACATATAGACGGCGACGGCCTAACCACCTGTCACGTTGCCCCGAAAATATTTTCGTTGGAAGATAGGTCCAAGGGGCTTAATAGTCTAGACTAGACCTCTGTTTAACCCTGCATTGGGAATTGCGTGAAGATATTTATTTATTTTATTTTATTTGTCTTATGAAATAATTTATGTATTAATGAGGGAAAAAACGCCAAGTCATTTAGTACAATATTAATGTAAATTATTATTATCATAATATGTATCAAATAGCAGATATGATAAGTAAATTTTATTGTAATACGTATTATTATGATATATATATATATATATATATATATATATATATATATATATATATATATATATATATATATATATATATATATATATATATATATATATATATATATATATATATATATATATACATATATATATATACATATATATATATATATATATATATATATATATATATATATATATATATATATATATATATATATATATATATATATATATATATATATATATATATATATATATATATATATATATATATAACTACTAGCAAGATAACTTTAGTATCCATGATATTTTTTCTCTTGTCACATTTAAGATTTTTGTTATATCACATACTTCATTTACCGATAAGATTTTACATTATTTTATACAATTCTTTTATTTAGCGCAGTTTAAGTCACCATAGCCGAGTGGTTAGGTGGACGGAATTTCGAGTCAAGAGACCTGAGTACGCTCCCCAGGTGGCAGGCTCGTACCAATGGGTTTTTCAAAAACTTACGTATGTACGAATTATATCGTTGGCTTGGACATATAGACGGCGACGGCCTAACCACCTGTCACGTTGCCCCGAAAATATTTTCGTTGGAAGATAGGTCCAAGGGGCTTAATAGTCTAGACTAGACCTCTGTTTAACCCTGCATTGGGAATTGCGTGAAGATATTTATTTATTTTATTTTATTTGTCTTATGAAATAATTTATGTATTAATGAGGGAAAAAACGCCAAGTCATTTAGTACAATATTAATGTAAATTATTATTATCATAATATGTATCAAATAGCAGATATGATAAGTAAATTTTTATTGTAATACGTATTATTATGATATATATTTATTTATTTGCTTAAGTTATGTTTTGAATTCTTAAACATTTGAAGTTCTTAAAAATATGTAACAGTGGTAGAGCCACGCATCAGCTTTTGTTGTGGCATGAATGGGGCGGCTCGACCGCGGAAGTACCACGACTTCACAGAATACCGGCGTGAAGTGGAAGTCTAATAAACTTCTGTGTTTCGTCTAGTGAGAGCAGGTAATCGGAGGCCCACACACCCCCCGCCCCGGCCGGCCGGCAACGCATCTGCTATGCCTCTGGTATTGCGGGTGTTCATGGGCGGCGGTAATCACTTACCATCACGTGAGCCGCCTGCTCGTTTGCCGGCCTTTTCTATAAAAAACACATCCTGAAAGAGCATATAGCAATTTGATTGATTTTTGATATTTATTCTATAAAGTATATTATAAATTAACTAATGAATTCTTTTGTTTATGTGGTGACATCTATGTCTCCACATAAGAAGCTCGCTAGTGGCGGATTCAGGAAAAACATCGAAGTCCTACATCACGTTATCGAAGTTCGCACGGTTGCACGAATATATACGATTACCAATAGCGCACACTAGTACAGGAGACGTCCTCCCCAGGTCACGATCACACGAACTTGCGGGTAGCTTCCATTTTCCTGCACTATATCATCCGCTACAACATATACCTACAAACCATAAACGATACTACGAAATTCATATTCAAATTATTTATTTGCAAGACCATAGTACATTTACAGGTGTTGATAATTTGATTTATATCTATATGTTCTACCGCAATGGGCATGCAAAATTTAATAGAATTGTCAGCATGTCATCAATTATTATTATTACAAGATGTCATCAGTTTAATGTTATTCATTTATTAAACATTAACTTATATTTATAAAAAATATTGATAACAATGATTATACAATTCATTACAAAATTAAATTACGCATAAAAAATTACAATTAAATAAGAAGTATGATTTTGATGTCACAGTAGCATGTGAATTACAGTTTAATTATTATTTATAAATAAAAGATCCTTTGTTTTTCTTTTTACAATAAAGCGTAAATAAATAATAAACATTGCAGGACGCATGTTAAGATATCATACAAAAAATAGATTAAATTTAATCATTTAAAATATTTGACATATTTTATTACTCTTTTATTTTATACTCTTTAGAATCAAAATTAAATTAAAAAAATCATTATTCATACATTTAACACTGAGAGCTGATATGTCATGTCAATTATAAATTAAAAAAGAACAAATAAGTTAAAAAAACAACAATTAAAACCTATTACATAGAAACACCTCCACTTTATGTATTTTAATGGCTGTAGTAACATAATGTTCTTAATATTAATAATTTTAATTTAAAGCTACTAAAGTACTAAAGTACTACTACTACTAATACTACTAATACTGCTATTATTCACACGTAGGTTAAATCAATCACTAAGTCTGTGCAAAAGAAACTCCTGTGTTGAGTAAAAACAATGACCAAGTAGCCAAGCAAATAACCTTTTTTAAATAAAGTTATTGGCAAGGTTTTTATACTGTTGGGAATTTTATTATAAATTTTTATTGCCATGCAAAATGCATTATTGCTAAACAAGCGCAACCTATGTTTAGGTATATATAATTTATTTGGATACCTGCTATTATTTTTTTTAAAAACTTTGTCATGTAAGGATGCCTTTTTACAAATATTGATATTTCATATATATATATATATAAACACGGCAACGGTAGAATTCTGAGCACTTTAAATAGAGGCTTACAGTGTTCTAAGAATTCTGCACCATATAGTATTCGGACACATTTTTTCTGTACTTTAAATACTTTATCGATATCGGTTGAATTACCCCAAATTATTAAACCATATCGTAAAATAGAAGATCTATAAAATAAAATAGAAATTGTTACATTCTACTGTCGGAAGGATCTTTTGATTATATTTAATATTTAAGTTGGATCTATGGGAATTATAAATTAGAAACTGAATGACTTTAGTTTTATCTAAATTAATCCTTAAGTGGTTCTCTTCCAGCCATTTTATCGTGGTATGTAGTTCCTTTGTAGCTTTAGATTCTAAGGTTTTATGATCTTTACTTTTAACTATCAATGTGATGTCATCAGCAAATAATATCTGTTCACAATTAACAACTAAGTGAAGATCGTTTATATAAATAATGAACAGAAGTGGCCCTAAAACACTTCCTTGATTGACACCACTACTTATACCTCAGTAAGATCTTATTTTTATTTTAGTATTTTTAGCTACGGTACAGATTTCTGTATACTGTTTTCGATTTGATAAAAAGCTTTAACTTTTATACCACAAAGTCAAAGGTCTTTGACATATCCAGAAATATTCCAACTGTCAGATTTTTGTCATTTAAGGTCTCAGCAATTGTTTTTACTAAAGAAAAGCAAGCTTGTGACGTGGAATGATTTTTTCTAATTCTATAAATAAATATAACATAAATAAATCTAATTATCAGGATATTATGTTGTGTCAAGAAATTGCTTATTCTTTTATGCATAACTTTTTCAAATACTTTGATAAAAATGTAACAAGTGGGATTGGTCTATAGTTAATGTCCGTAGCATCTCCTTTTTTAAAAAGCGGTTTAACTACCGAAATTTTCAAACTTAAAGGAAAAATACCCTGTTCCAATGATAAATTAATTAAGTATGCTAAATGAATAAATAATATAAATAAATAAATAAATATCTTCACGCAATTCCCAATACAGGGGTAGACAGAGGTCTAGTCTAGACAATTAAGTCCCTTCGACCCACCTTCCACCGAAGATATTTTCGGGACAACGTGACAGGTGGCGAGCCCGTCGCCGTCTTTATGTCCAAGCCTACGATTTAATTCGTACATAAGATTTTGAAAAACCCATTGGTACGAGCCTGCTATCTGGGGATCGAACTCGGGTCTCTCGACCCGAAATTCCGACCATCCAACCAATCGGCTATCGTGACTTCGTGGCGAAGTATGCTAAAGGTTTGGCTATATAGTTTACGCAGCTTTTAATTATCTTTGTTGTTAATTCATCGTACCCAACCGAGGTAGTGTTTTAAGTAGTTTTATTATGTTATTAATTTCATTAGTATATACATTTTCAGATATATAGATATTATTCTCATTCAATATATTTTTATTATTACTATTATTATTATATGTCAAATCTATAAAATAGTCATTAAAAGATACAGAAATAGTTTTAGGGTCACATTGCATAACATTATGTACTTTAATTTGTTTTATACTGCTAGTATTTTTAGAAGAGTTGAAATTAGTTTTTATAACATTCAAAGAGGCCTTACACACATTTTTTTATTTAAATATGTAATTAATATTATTAATCCTCTTTGATGTTTTTATGCATTTTTTCAATACATTACAATACATGATGTAATTTCTTTTATTCTTTTTCTTATTAGTGGCTTCAAGTTTATAGATATTATATAAAATTCTTTTCTTTATGCAAGACCTTTTTATTCCTTTTGAAATCAATCTATTTTTTAAAGTCTTTTTATAAAGTTTTATATTTACTAATGGAAAGCATAATTTGAAGAAAAGAGTAAATAAGTCATGAAATATTTGAAATGCTTTGTTGCAGTTGCTTTCTTGATACATCTCATTAAATGATAAAACTTCAAGACATTCGTGAAATTTTTTGATGTTATCATTGCTAAATATACTTTTTTGTATAAATAAATACTCCACATTATCATTGTCTTTTTGTATTTCAGGAATATCAAATGTTATAGTTTGTGCTGTATCATGGTCTGAGAGTGCTAGATGATGTATATTGCACTTCAGTTGTGAAGAATGAATGTTACAAGCTAATATATCTATACATGATTTTTTCTAGTTGGAATATCAATGTGAGTAAATATATAATAATTGTATAGTAGAGATTTTAATTTTTGAGTGTATTTATTATCTTTTAATAAATCTAAGTTCCAGTCTCCACAAAGGATTATATATTTTTTTTTAATTGTTTGTAAGTTTGTGTAGTAGCAATTCTAACCTATTTAAAAATATGTTTGCATCTGTATTAGGTACTCTATATATGCATATTATAATAACATTAAATTGCATTAACTCTATTCCACAACATTCAAAAGTATATAAAAGCGCTAAGTCGGACACTAATTTCAATTGTATATATGTCTTTTCTTATAAGAATACCCGACCCTCCTCTTTTTTGTTTTGTCCTAGAATAGAAGGATGCTAATTTGTAGTTCATTATTTTTAAGTTACATTCCGAGCCTTGTTTCATAAAAGTTTCTGTAAAGCATAATATGTCTAATTGTTCAATCTTTCTTGATAGTTCATCTATTGTTATTTCTAAAAAGTCAGATTTATTCAGAATTCCTGCTGTGTTTTGATGGCATAAAACAATTTTTTTATTTTTGTTTTGTTCATTTAATTTGTTTATGGGATACTTATTCTCGAAAAAAATTGGCTGTTGTACAGATAAGTGGCGATTTAATGTTCTTTTCAACATCACAGTGATTAATACATATGGTATCCTTTTTTTGTGAAAAATAATATGGTATCGATAGTTAATTGACTCAAGCGTTACTTGCAGAAATTCATTGTAAAGTTGTTATTGAAAAAATTACTTCGCAACCCTCCGCCTGCAAATATAAAAAAGGCATATGTCACCTGGTCCGAAGAGAAGAAGAGCACCACCCTCCCTCCCACAGATGCATACACTAATTCCACTGTATGCACCACTACCACCACTACACTCAAACCAGGTAACATATACCACCACCGAAAACGCGACACGTGTTTCGCCTCAAAACAAGGCATTCTCAAGCGAGTAGACTCTACGATAAGCGACCGCAGAGACTCTGCGTATCGTTCCTCTTTTAGGAATCTTATTCGTTGGGATTAATTTTTTACTGGAAAAATAATTTTTTAATGATTTTATTTCTGTCATGAAACTATTTTTAATCCACTGTACTAAATATGTAGTTTCATAATCATATGAATCAATAGCACTATTAATAATATAGTGTATATTCTGTTTTATATAATAGGTTCTTTGTGTATTTCCATAATTTCTTATAAATACACAGTTAGTAAAAGTGTTTACAATCGATGCTATATTGTCATTTAGTGTATTTATTCTTAAATAAGAGTTTTGAAACACCTGTAAGACATAAACTTGAGATTTTTTTAGTAAATTTAATAAAATATAATTAAACATAACATTTAACATTTGATTTAATAAAAGAATTAACAATGTAAGTGTCATTCCACTTATTTAATCTACTTTTTATTATTTTATTCGAAAGTCCAATTGCTTGTTGATCACCTAATAAATATATAGTATTTTTATATTTTGTTGTTGTGAGTGGTGTGGGTTCTATATTTTTGTTGGTATTTTTCTGAGAATCTTGTGTCTTGTATTCTTTATAATCCGCTCCATCTATCGGCAAATTAAGGGATTCATTGCCATCTTTCTTTTTTAAAATCTTTGCGGTGATACTTGCTGATCCATCTGTTGGTTTTATTGAGCAACATTCATCTGTAGAATATAAATTAGCTATTTTCTGTTTTTGAGGTGTTAACGTAGACCCGCATGTATTTTTTTGCATATAATTTGAATTTATTATATTTTGGTCTGTGGTATTATTAATTTCACTAATTGTACTGTTAAACTGAAGACTTTTCAGAAGCTGGGTGTTTTGATTTCTCTTTTTCTTTTGTGAATAACTTGCATGTTTTGGTGTAGTGTCTAATGGAATGCCTTCTTTTTTATATAACTCCAATTTTTCGACGCAATTTTTTAAGTTTTTCTTCAAATCTATATTTTCTAATGTGAGATTTTCAACCATTTCATGTGCTGACATCAGTTCAATTATCAATTTCTTTTTTTAACTCCTCCATTTCCTCGCCGTTTGTCTCCAAATTAGGAAGGCTTGTGAATGTGTATATAAACACACTAACTGACAATAGACATTAATAAGAAGCAACCAATGTATACCAGGATCGATTCTCCATTATGTGAATTATTTATTTTATTTAAATTGTATCATTCTGATTTGATGAAATAATATCACATTTCGTCGTAAAAATTTTCACACTATGCCATCTAACGATCTAGCTGAATACGCTGAAAATATGGAAATATCGTACGAATCTGATTATAATTTTCACACTATGCCATCTAACGATCTAGCTGAATACGCTGAAAATATGGAAATATCGTACGAATCTGAATATCATTATATTCAGATTCGTACGATATTTCCATATTTTCAGCGTATTCAGCTAGATCGTTACATGACATAGTGTGAAAATTTTACGACGAAATGTGGTATTATTTCATCAAATCAGAATGGTACAATTTAAATAAATGCGCAAACGCAAACGCAATTCCCAATACGGGGTAGACAGAGGTCAAGTCTAGACAATTAAGTCCCTTTGACCCACCTTCCACCGAAGATATTTTCGGGACAACGTGACAGGTGGTGAGCCCGTCGCCGCCTTTATGTCCAAGCCAACGATGAAATTCGTACATAAGTTTTTGAAAAACTCATTGGTACTGCCACCTGGGGATCGAACTCGGGTCTCTCGACTCGAAATTCCGGCCACCCAACAACTCGGCTATCGTGACTTATCGTGATACTATTTAATTAATATTTAATAAAAGAAAAAATCACATAATGGAGAATCGATCCTGGTATACCTTGGTTGCTTCTTATTAATGTCTATTGTCAGTTACAAATCTTTCAACCAATGTTTATTTACCCTTACGCGATATAAAATAGCTGATTTCACTCTAATATATTTTATAATTACTCAAACGAATTATTACTGGTTAATAAATTGTATCTGTTTTTTTTATTGTCAAATGTCCGTAACACTTTTATGTTTATTGCACAACACTGATGTTAACGTTATTGTTTCAAGTCGTGTTTGAGTATTCGCCAACACAAGTAAAATTGTTTTATTTTCAAAACTGATAATAATAGTTTGTTATCAATAAGTAATTTAAATATTTTTTAAACTGGGAACGTCTTGTTTACGCGGATGTGGTTCTACCCGCATCTAACGAATATGAAAACAAAATGTATTCTCTACTACCTGCGCGAAGCCGGGGCGGGGCGCTAGTCTCCTATATACAGACATCGTGGGGATAAATGTCATTTAAGTTTTTAAGTTTTCATATAGAATGCTAGAAAATTAAACTTGATTTAATTCCGTTCGCAATATACCTCTATTTGATTGAACTTAAATAACACGAGCAAATGTGAAGAAGAAATCTTAGGTATTCAGGAGAGCGAGTTTTTAATCGAGCGAATCGGCTTTGGACGTGGCTCCTCCACTAACGACGTTGCGACGTTACGACATAGTCCCTACACTTCTCTTCTGCCGCGGCTCCACCTCAGCCGCACCAGCGGTATCCCCTCCGCAAGTGCCGGGTAGGTTAGGTAGCAGGGTTTTTGCAATAACAAAACTCTATTTCCACCGACACTCCGCCTTGATTATGGAGGGCAAAGATATACATTATCTGCAGTAAAAGAAGTCTCAACGTAAGACAATCGTCCCGGATGGTATCGGTGCAAGAACTTACGGCTCTTCTCTTTCCGTGGACGTTACAAGGATTTACGAAGAAGTCTGAAAAGTGAAATCAATATAAAAAAATTAATAAATATGCGGCCGAAAATTAACAGACCTAAGAGCGGCAGCTCCAACTAAGTTGCAAAGTTTCTGGCACTGTGTCGCTTCTGCACTGATTCACAAACCCGGCTTGGTGATAATGGCAGTTCTTCCGTACAGGAGAGGTCTTAGAATAGTACAGGTCGTTATGTATGTAAAAAGTTTTTCCTGTGTGGGTAGTAGCAACATAAACACGTAAAAAGTTCGTTCGTTATAATTATTGGATTAAATTTGGTTTTTTTCAATATATGTGTACAATTTATGAGTTAATTTAGCTGTTAAACCCACCTGCATTCACTGGTAATAACTTCTCCACTTCACAACCACAATTAAGAAATTTACATTCAAGCAATAACAGTCAAAATGGATATGCAACTTGTCAACAATATTGATAAACTGAGAAACTTTTGGCACACGTATGCATGAATACGAAGAAAAGCTACAAAAACTTGCTACCGGTGCTGGTTCCATACACCCTGACATCTCATCACTATCTCGAGAGTTTTCCGATTTCAAATCCTTTGTTTGGCAAACTCTGTCAACTATGAAGATGCAAATTGAACTTCTTACCCAAGGTTTAGACAGACATGAGATTACTATGAGGAGGAAAGTGCTTCTTCTTCATGGGATTACTGAGAAACCTGGCGAGAAAATACATGATGTAGTCCTTAAAGTGATAACTACCCAGTTGAAGTTATCCGAAGTTACTCAAGATCATTTATATGTATGTCATCGGCTAGGATCTTCTCAAAACAAAACTCGACCTGTTCTTGTAAGATTTTCCACCATGGAGCACAGACATCTCATTTGGGACAATAAAACTGCTTTAAAACGCACTGGAAATCCAGGCACCGGACTTTTACTGCTGCTCGTAGTCACTTCGGTGTGAAACAGTGCTGGACAGTTGAGGGAAAAATAACTATAATTCTCCCGGATAAGACGAGGCGGAAAATTGAATTTATGGATGAACTGAACAAGCTTATTACACAGTTTCCGTCCAGTTCAGAGAATGAGTCTTCATCTACTTCTGCTAAGACGACAAATGCACCAAAAAAGGCTCGTAAGCACAATTAATGTAATCTTTTTTTCCACTTTTTATTATTATTATTAATTTTTCTTCTGCGCTGTATATAGTTTGTTAAATATTTTTTTTCCTCATCTTGGATTACATTTAGCAGCCTAGTTTGCTAGCACTTTTATTTTCTTACTGTATTAGAGTTGTAGCTAATTACGTAATATTACAATTGTTAATCAATTTTTACAATATGTACTTTTGTTTATGTTTTGTTTGTTATCTTGTCAAAGTGCTTCTCTTTATTTACCACTGACATTGACAATTAAGAGCTGTTACTTCATTTCTAAACAGATATCTTGTCAATATGCCATAGATAATAGGAAGTCGTTAAGTAATGTCTATCGATATACTGTTGGTCTATGGTATTTTCTCTTGTAGTTAAAAGTGTATTAATTGACATTATTTTATTTTGCTCGTAGTTTTGTTGTATTATTATTTAGTATAGTATTTTTTTTACTGTATTTGCATATTTGTAACCCCTTTCCTTTGTACTTGTAGTCTTGTTTGATCTAATTTATTTTCGTTTAATAGTTAACTTACAATATACACATTTCTTCCACTACACCAGTGAGTGTTGGGTTTAGCTGATATAAGCCGTTTTTTTTTCTTTTTATTATTTTATGTTTGTGTATTTATATATACATATTTTTAATATTTTAGTCATAATTTTATATTTATTATAAATTAGTACATACATCGCAGAAATATGAATGATTTAGCTAATTTTAATGAAAGTTTTTTTTCCTGCTCGTCTTCAGACAGTTTTATGAGCGTGGATAGTGAATCCTCTGAAACATTGACTCTGCATGATCAATTATGCTCTCTCTTCACCCCTCACTCCGATAATCTTAAAATAGCGCACATAAATGTACAAAGTGTTCCTAGTCACTACTCTGATCTTCTAGCATCCATTAATAGTAAGTACCTTGATGCACTCCTCATCTCTGAGACTTTTCTTAAACCTTCTCTTCCGTCTACCCAGTTCGCCTTGCCTGGCTATATTCTTATCCGAAATGATCGAATCGGTAGAGGTTGTGGTGGTGTTGCCATCTACCTTCGCACCGATATTCGGTACAAAATCGTCAGTGCGTCTCCGTCTGCGTATTCTGGTTCTGCCGAATACTTATTCCTTGAAATATCTTTAAATAATTCAAAATTCTGCTTTCTGTATTTTACAGTCCCAATTTATCCATTAACTACTTTGACGATCTAGATAAAGTTTTCGCTGATCTCTGTCCTATATATGGCCATGTAATATTAATGGGCGATTTTAATACTTGTCTGTTAAAAATGATTATCGTGCTTCTCGATTAACAACTCTCTTAAATTCTTTCAGCCTACAGCTCTTACCCCTTTCTGCCACCCATCATTTTCCTAATTGCATTCCCTCTCTTCCTGATCTGATGATCGTTTCATCGCCCAGTAATGTAATCTCTCATGGCCAAATAACTGCTTCTTTTTCTTACCATGATCTGGTCTATGTTTCTTACCGCATTCGAACCCCAAAACTCAAACCGCAATCTTTTTCTTCGTAGTTATAAGAGCAGAGACTTGGAGGCATTGCAGCGTGATGCTGTCGCCATAGACTGGAATTCAATAGTAAATAGTAATAATGTTGATGAAAAGGTTAGTGGTTTCACGAAGATTGTATTAACTTTGTTTAACAAGCATGCACCGATCCGAAGTGTTAGAGTTAAGCGAAATCCTGCGCCGTGGCTCACTGGTGATATAAAGGAGTGTATGGCTCTTCGTGATAAAGCTAAAAGAAAGTATAAACGTTTTCCTTCTGATAGAAATTTAAATAATTTTAAAGTTTTACGAAGTCGCTGCAATCGTATGTGTAGAGATGCAAAGAGACGCTATTTCCATGATTCTCTCATTAATCAAAGCTCATCTGATGTGTGGAGATTTTTAAATTCGAAAGGTATTGGAAAGCCTCCTACAATTATATGTAGGGATATCGACATAAGCGATCTTAACAAGCATTTATCCCAATCTTCCTCAGTCTTAGATCCTTATGTCAAGTCCCTAACCTTGCGTGCACTTTCCAACCTTCCGAAGCCATCTTCCACCTATTTCAATTTCACCTCTGTTTCAGAGGAATGTGTGAAGAAGTCTATTCTGTCGATTTCTTCAACATCAGCTGGCAGCGACAATATGTGCTCTAGAATGATAGTTTTAATTATGTCATCAGTACTTCCTGTTCTTACCCATATATTCAACTACTCTTTATCCACTTGTACCTTTCCTTTGGACTGAAACAGGCACTTATCATACCTCTTCCTAAAGTTTCCTCTCCTACTGTGATGTCCCATTTTAGGCCGATTTCTATTTTACCTTTTCTTTCTAAAGTTCTAGAGCACATTGTTCATACTCAACTATCCGACTTTCTATTTTCTAATTCACTTTTATGTCCTTTCCAATCTGGTTTCCGGCCCAGCCACAGTACTGTTACTGCCCTTTTAAAGTAACTGATGATATTCGCTGGGCTATGGAAACAAATAAACTAACTATACTAGTGTTGCTAGATTTCAGCAACGCTTTTTCTTCTGTCGATTTTGATATCTTACTTGGAATACTTCAAACAATAAATATTTCTTCTACCTCTATAAAATGGTTTGATTCATATCTTCGGGGTCGCTCGCAGTGTGTTCGCATTGAGAATTCTTTTTCTGACTCTTGCGAACTTAACACCGGCGTGCCTCAGGGTGGCGTTCTCTCTCCATTACTTTTTCCGTTTTTATTAACTCAATCACTTCAGTTATTACTGCTAATATCCATCTCTATGCAGACGATTTGCAGCTTTATCGCCATTTTCTCCGGCAGAAGCAGATCTAGCCATTGCTTCTGTTAATGAAGATTTAAATCGGATCAATTCCTGGTCCAAATCTTTTGGGCTGAAGCTTAATGCTTGTAAATCACAAGCCATAATAATTGGTAGTAGATACGCGCGAAATCTCGTAAATTTCTCTACCATATGCTCAGTAAAGTTAGGCGATATGCAAATACCTTATACTGACACTGTAAAGGATCTTGGGATAACAATATCATCTAATTTATCCTGGCGTGCTCATGTTAGAGAAGTCAGTCGCAAGGTTAATTATTCGTTCCATTCTTTAAAATGCCTTCAAGGTATATTGCCCTTAAAACGAAAATCTCTCTGGCTCAAACGCTCATTCAACCCATCATAGACCACGCTGACGCCTGTTACTTGGATGCTACGGAGGAGCTTCTAAATAAGCTTGAGCGCTTGCAAAACTTGTGTATACGTTTTATCTTTGGTCTTCGAAAGTATGAACATGTCTCTAAATTTCGCAACGATCTCAAGTGGCTCCCTATACGCTTTCGAAGGAACACTAGGATTTTATGTCTGCTATTTAATATTCTACATTGTCCAACAGCACCATCTTACCTCCGCGAGCGATTCAGCTTTGCTCGTCCACCTTCAGCGCCCTGTTGCTCCCACCTAAAAACTCTTCTAAAATTCCCTACCCACAAAAGTGCCTCCTATTCCGACTCTTTCACTGTTCATGCAGTAAGACTATGGAACTCGCTTCCACCGAATATTCGCGATGCTAAAACTATTTCTGCTTTTAAGAAAAGAGTTAAGGATCATTATCTCTCCTTGGCAGTATGAATATATATATATTTCTCATTATACTTAGTTTTGATATTTATGTACGTATATATATGTATGTATTTATGTGTGTATGTATATATATATGTATATATTTTAATGTATTTAAGTATGTAATATGTATACATATGTGTGTATATCTGTTTATATATGTATATTGTATTTTGATTATTGAATATGCATTTTTTTTTTGTACACCATTGTCTACTATTTTGTAACCAATTTCCAGTCACAGGTCTGCTGGAAGAAATTTCTATAGAAATAAGCAGGTCCTTTGTACAAATTCACCTCATAATTATATATCCACTGTTTTGTGTCTTCTGTGTACATAAATTATTAAATAAAATAAAATAAAATAAAAATAAAAGGAGTAAATAAAATGAAATTTGTATAGATTACTGCTTTTCGTTATTGTACTAATATACCGGTTACGTACGACATCATAAATTTCATGAATATTTCCCATAATCCTTAATGCTCCTCTTCGTTACTCACTAATTACTCCACAAATAATGATTGATGGACACTTTTTATGTTTAGATAATGTTTTAGATTCCTAGTTTATCTAGATAGATTAAAAAGAAATAAATTATTTATTAAAATGTTATCTATTTATAAAATCACAATGAACATCCGTCATAATATGTATTAGTATATGTGATGTTATATGTTGTTACATGAGTTATCGATAGCAGTTTATACTAGGCCCCATTATCCCAGCTTCCCTCAACGGAAAGCTGAAAATATTACAAGATTGTTAACAGGCCATCTCAAAATTCAACCAAAATTCTACTGCAATAAAGAAACCCTACCGTACGAGAGAGACATTTGTCCTGCAGTAAACTACTGTAGGTCATTTTATTGTTTAATTAATTATATTTAGCTATTTTAGTCACGATAGCCGAGTTGTTGGGTGGTCGGAATTTCGAGTAGAGAGACCCGAGTTCGATCCCTAAGTGGCAGTACCAATGAGTTTTTCAAAAAAACTTATGTACAAATTTTATCGTTGGCTTGGACATAAAGGCGGCGACGGGCTCACCACATGTCACGTTGTCCCGAAAAATATCTTCGGTGGAAGGTGGGTCAAAGGGACTTAATTGTCTAGACTTGACCTCTGTCTATCCCTGTATTGGGAATTGCGTGAAGATATTATTATTATTATTATTATATTTAGCTATTTTGAAATATATTATTAGAACATCTATGACCTGTAGGCTGGTTCAGAAGGTAGCTACCTACCTTCAAGGGGTTCAAATATAATAGTTACTTTTAACAATTGTTTATTGTCCTACTTCCGCTCACAACTGTTGAGTAGAGTTGCAATTGGGGTTCACTGGTCTAGCGTAAGGTGAGATGGTGCAGCAGTTGTCTCCCGTAGCCTTGCGGCTAGCCTCTTGGCACTACCGTAGCCACGATGTGCAGAAGGTCGCCGCCAAATTGGGCCCATAGTGCACGGATTGTTTAGGATAGGTCGATCCTGGAAGCCACACGAAGGCAAGCTAATCTAATGGCTTGCGATAGCTTTGCCTAAACTCTACACAAGCTCAGTAACCCCCTTTAAATTCTACACTTCGAAAGCTAAGCAGACCCAGCAGAAAAGATTAAAAGCAGGACAATTGCTATATTTTTATAATTATCATTACTTTACGATCAATGAGAATTCATCTCCCGATATCAAATGGCACTTAATCGTAATAAGACTTTTTTTTAATAGAAGGTGGTGCGGACATGATAACAATAATGTAAACCTTAGGATGCAACGTTACACATCTAGCGGTTCCAAGAAACCGATTTTATTATATTTATAATTTTAAATGGCAAGGATTAACGTATTAGTCACCAAGCATTGGAAATCATGTGACTTTCGCTCTCCTAAATGTTTACTCAAACGGGTTTCCTACAATACATGTTTTATGTTTTCATAGATTTCTTTCTGTGTTACTTTTGATACTTATGCCCAACAATTAACCTTCCTCTTTCTACCTTAACCAAATGCTTATCAAATTGCCCCTTCCACAAATGCTATGGAGCAGCATTGGTGGTTTACTTTTTCTTGATTCTTACATCAGCAACGCACACAACTCCACCGAATGCATCGGTAGTATTGCACTGCACCGGCACTGGATATCTGGTATCGCGTCCTCGTGAGATTAAAACTGTCGCGGCTGTCGGTTGAGATATTGTTAACGATAAACAACGTGTACCTACTGGTAATCCTAATTAATTGCGTTCTTAAAGTAATGACGTACTTAATCACCAGTAAATTTTTCAAGAAATATTCGATATCCGTTATTGCTATAGTTTATTATAAAAGCTTTATACTATACAGCACTTTTACTTTATTATAGAAGCTCTGGCAGATGAAGTGCAGGAAAAGTTTAGACTACGCCAGATACGGTGGTTTTGACCACCTGGCGGTTCTGGAGGATTCTGGTAGTTCGGGGTTTCGCATATAAGCTTCAAGTTGCAGATATACCAATAGCGTAATGTAGAGTTTGTTTCCTGAACGTCTCCACAAAGCTCTGTATTTAAATAATCGTGATGACAATCGAAAAGATGCATGAAAACTGTTTCAGCCCAACTCAGATCTATTGCATAACTTATGCCTTTCCTAACTCCAATAATTGCCCTGAACCTCTTGCAACTTTCGGTTGCAGTGAGACTGGCGATTGATTTCCAGCATCATTCACTATATCGTATAATAATAAAAAATAATCAAAACCGAATACCGCAGGAACGCACGCATCCTTTCACTTCTCTATTCCATCCTTTTTATTCCCTCCACTTTGCCTTGAAGCGTTTTATGTTCCTTACGTATCTTTACAATCCTAGAGCCTTACGCCCATCTGAAACTTTGTAAATAAAAACTACTGTTCATTCCACAGGTTTTTACGGTCACTCATTCACACTGCAGGCAACCAATCTTTGGAATGCTCTTCCTACTTCTATCCGACAAACTAAATCCCGACATATTTTAATTTTATTTATTTATTTATTTGCTTGTATTTGGACATACATCGGAAAAAATAATTTAAAGTTCCCATTTAAAGTTCTTAAAAATACATATAAAATATTATAAAGTAAACTATAAATTAACTAATGAATTCTTTTATTTCATTTTGTATTATTATTAATAAATATATTTTTATTATTCAATGTTTATACGACATAGGTTTTCAGTGTAATATCCGACATGTATTCTTTTATAGAATAATTATTTTAAATCCTTCCTCTAGGGAGTCGCGACAGCCGAGTGGTTGTATGGGCGGAATTTCTAGTCAAGAGACCCCAGTTCGATCCCCAGGTGGCAGGCTCGTACCGGGTTTTTCTAAAACTTATGTACGAATTATATCGTTGGCTTGAACGTAAAGACGGCGACGGGCTCACCGCCTGTCACGTTGTTCCGAAAATATCTTCGGACTTACCCTTCGACCCACCTTCCATCGTAGATATTTTGTCTAGGCTAGACCTCTCTTTGCCCCTCTCATCTCTACCCCTGTATTAGGAATTGCGTGAAGATATTTATATTAGTTGTTGAACTTTATCTGTCAACTCTTACTACGTCATCCTAATTAATAAATTAAATTATCTTGTAATCAGGTGTTCATATATATGTATGTAAGTAATTATATACCTATCTCTGTCGAAAATTAATAACGATAGTTTATTTATGTAAGTATATGTAATTTTTGTGTATGTAATATCTCTTTTGTTTTGTCTCTGTCTATTTATATGTACACCGCCGTCTTTTTATTATACTCTAGTTCCTGTTCATACAAAGTTTGCCTGGAAGAGATCACACAAGGCCGCCCGTTCTACTGTAGTCCATCATTATTTTTTTGCTGTTATGCTTGGTGTATAATAAAAATAATTAAATTTAATATAACTTATATTTAATTAACATCTTTTTTTGATTTACTGAATGAAAAGTTTGTATAAGAATGCCAAAAATTATTTCACAAATTTATTTCCTCTGAACGTTCAAAACTGTACCAAGCTCGTATTTCGTTGTATACACGTCGGAAGTTGCACTTTGGTAAAACTGTGGCTAGTAGGTTATACGTTTCATTAAAAAGTCATTAGTAAAATCATTAAGTACGCGCTGTACCAGATCTAGCTTAGTTAGTAACAGTAGAAGATTGGAGCCTTTTAAGCTGACTAAATAGAATACTCGTAATATTCAAAATAATTAATGTAGGTACAGTTGCATATCTGTGCATTAATTATATTTATACTCAAGGAATATGCGCATAAATTGTCCATTTTGTACTGATTTATTTTATGAGACCATTCTTCAAGCTTTAATTCAAGTAATTAAATCAGGTTAATTTTAATATAATAATGAATAGTCATTATTATAGGTTTGTATAGACAAACACAAATGAAGTGATTGTTAACCTGTCAACTGCATGCATCGTCGCCGACTAGTGCCGTAATATCTCAATTCGTGTCAGAATACTGCAAGTTAATATGACCCCCAGTTCGTATTAGCTTCAACGGGGATTCGAACCCCCGACCAGTGTTCTGATCGGGATTTCAATCGCTAAGTTACGCAGTCATCAATTATTTAATAAACAATGATTAGCAATATTAAAATTTCCTGATCGAGTGTAAGAAGATTGCAAATTGACATTAATCCAAAAATCCCACGTGCGTTAATCAGCCGATAAGATACTAATTGAATATAAATGAGCGGCGTGCGAGGCAGGGGCAAGTGTTGTACTGGGTACAACACACGACGCGGCAAATAATCGACAATGTTGGCGACTGCAGTACTGATGGTCCTGGCCGCGCTGGCGGCGGCCGACCAGTCGCCGATCCAGCTGCGCTACCACGAGAACGTCGGCATCCCGGAGGCGGAGCGCATCCGTCGCCTGGAGGCGGCGCAGGACTTCGACGGCAGCCGCGTCGCCGGTGGCTCCACCATCTCCGTTGGAGCCCACCCCTATCTCGTAAGTCGTCAGACCTCATTACGGCCATATCGATTTATATTCATAAACACGCAGTGTTTTTTATACACAGGTATCCAAGAACTTTGAGTAATTTTTAACGTCATAAAATATTGTAATATCATTTTTACGCTTCTACCTTTACGATTAACAAGGTAGAACCACGCATCAACTTTTGTTGTTGCATGCATGGTCCGGCTCGACCGGAGAAGTACCACGTCCTCACACAATACCGGCGTAAAGTGGAAGTTTAACAAACTTCTGCGTTTCATCTGGTGAGTGCAGGTAACCGGTGGCCTACACCAGGCAAAGGCCGGCAACGCATCTGCTATTTCTCCGGTATTGCGGGTGTTCATGGGCGGCGGTAATCAATTACCATCACGTGTGCCACCTGCTCGTTTGCTTCCCTCTTCTATAAAAAAATACGCAAACTGTTAAGTACGGAGTGCGCACAATCGCAAAAAGCGTATTTTATGCTGGTAAAATTAGTTGGTACATATGAAAGTCTTCAAAAATGTCTCGGAAGTTGAATCGGGCAACGTGCGAAACAGGTCGGGCTGCTGGTGACGCTGACGACGGGACAGACGTCGGTGTGCGGCGCGTCGCTGGTGAGCAACACGCGGCTGGTGACGGCGGCGCACTGCTGGTGGGACGGGCGCCACCGCGGCCGCGAGCTCACGGCAGTGCTCGCCTCAGTGCGCCTCTTCAGCGGCGGCACGCGCCTCCGCTCCACGAACGTGCAGATGCACGGCAGCTTTAACACCAACAACCTGCAAAACGATGTCGCGGTCGTCGTCATCCCGCGCGTCAACTACAACAGTGAGTCTATTATGGAACTGTTTAAAATATACCAATAAAGCATGTTTCTGATTGCCATTTGCTATTGCAAACATACGTACATGTGTGCATAAAGTATACTACAGGATATAGGGCTTTAAAGGGTTCTGAAGGGATCGCAGTAACAGACAATTTGCACCTTAGACGTTGCTGTCTGTCATCAGTTTAATGAATACTTAATTACATTTTAAAGGTTTTATTTCCGGAAGAAAGGAGGTGATATAATATTACGGGAAGGGATGAATTCTAATCTATTAATTATTTTAAAAATATACAATACGACACCAGCACCATGTTACTATCACGCATGTGTTGTCCTGTACATCAGCAAAAAAGTTTGTTTTAGATCAAAATTTTTGAGTCTAATGCTTTTGTTTCAGATAACATTCAGGCTATCAGACTGCCGACCTCTGCTATGCAAATTTTAAGCTTTGCCGGCTACATGGCGCAGGTCATCGGTTACGGAGTCACTAACGATTGTAAGTAATGCATTAATACTGAAGACATCTTGTTACTTACTTTATGTACATAAAGTGCCAAATGAAGAGTGGATTGCCACGAATAAGTCACGATAGCCCAGTCGGAATTTCGAGTCAAGAGACCCGAGTTCGATCCTCAAGTGGCCTTACCAATGGGTTTTTGTAAAAACCTATGTACAAATTATATCTTTGGCTTGGACATAAAGACGGCGACGGGCTCACCACCTGTCCCGTTGTCCCGAAAATTGCGTGAAGACATTTATTTATTTATTTGGCAGAAAAAACATGAAAGCAGGATTAATGCAGTTGAGATGAGAGCGTTAAGAAGTATGATAGGAGTTAAACTGAGTGACAGGATAAGGAACAGTGAGATAAGGAAACGTTGTGGTCTGAAAGAAGATGTAGTAACTAAAATTGAGAAAGGTATGCTGAGATGGTTTGGCCATGTCGAGATAATGAATGAAGAACGATTGACGAAAAAAGTGTATAAGACGAGTGTGAATGGAAGTGTAGGAAGGGGAAGACTTAGGCGGACGTTTGGAGACCAAATCGTTTTGACAGAAGGCCAGGTCAAGAGTACCCTGAATCGAAGAGAATGTATGAAGGGAATAATGAAAGTGGTCGAAGCGAAACAAGTATGTAACGATCGTAGCAAGTGGAAAGAAGTGGTCTCTGCCTACCCCTACGGTAAAGAGGCGTGATTATATGTATGTATGTATGCATTTAAGAGTGGATTGTAGTAGAATGTTAGGAGGACTTCTTGAAGGACTCTGATCGTGTTTTGCAGCGGAGAGCATCACTAACAACCAGGTGGCGCGGCGGCGCAACGTGGAGGTGATCCGCAACGAGGCGTGTGCGACCGCGTACGGTTTCAACGTGGTGGCCTCCACGCTGTGTACCAGCGGGCAGGGCAACGTGGGCCCCTGCGGCGGGGACTCCGGCGGCCCGCTCTCGCTCAGCTACAGCGGACACCGCTACCTCGTCAGTGTTCACACAGCATCACACTCTACACTTCCATATCACACATACACGGCATTCAAGGAATCGTGCAACATTTTTTTTATCATGCGAAAAGCAACTGTAGTTGCAATATTTTTTTTTATTGAAAAGGGAGGCAAACGAGCAGGTGGCTCACGTGATGGAAAGTGATTAACGCCGCCCATGTACACCCGCAATACCAGAGGCATAGCAGATGCGTTGTCTCCCTTTGAGTGCTCCCCCCCCCCCCCCATAGAATTGGGGGAGGGGGTGTGTGGGCCTCCGGTTACCTGCACTCACCAGACGAAACGCAGAAGTTTGTTAGGTCGTGGTACTTCCCCGGTCGAGCCGGCCCATTCATGCAATAACAAAAGCTGATGCGTGGCTCTACCACTGTTACTATTATCGTAATGGACTAGAAAGTACTCATGTTACACAAACAAAAAAAGGTTCATAAATGAGTGAAATACAATAGAAAGTAATAACACTTCCCTTATCAATATCGCAAGTTTGGCATCAGTACAGAAAACATTTGACTTATTAGTCAGACAGAGGTCAGCTGACGTTAAGTTTTTGCGATTCACTATTCATTCAAAAATACCCAAAAAAGTGCAGTGGCACACAACAAACATTTACTTTACCTAAATTGCGAAACCAGATTCAAAGACATCCACACTTGCTACTAACCTATTCGTCAATAGCAAATATTTAAATCGAAGACAATACTTCGTGATATGTACAATTACTAGAATTCCAGAATTACTGAAATATTAATAAATAGTATATAAGTAAAAAACATCAAAACAACTCAGATTAAATGTTTGCAGTGGCTAATTTATTACGACGAATCAAATCAATCAAGATTACTTAAGATAAGGGAAGATATACTAATGAAGTTATATCTTATCGTTATACAAATGAATAAATACTCTGTGTGTGACAACAAATGTGACTACATTTGTAGATAACATCAATAACTGAATAACGAGTTTGTATTTATCGGTGAATGAATTGCAAAAACTGTTTGTTCTAATGCTGTCTTCTATTTCAGATCGGCATCGTTTCGTTCCACTCGGCCATGGGCTGCCGTGTCGGCTTCCCCGGAGGCTATGCGCGTGTCACCTCCTTCACACCTTGGATTCAGTCCAGGCTCTAAGGATCTGTTCACTTCGAGCGATTTACCACTACCAACATTGGCGCAAATTATACGCACTTACGTCTAATTTTAACATCAATCGCACGTACTAATACCTAGATTGTAAAAAAAATGTACATTAAACAAATTTTTCTAAGCGAAACTTTTTTTAATTATTCATTTTTTTTTTATTTCACCACGCTTACGATTGTAAAAAGACAGAGATACGCATTATAAATACACAGCTTATTTTATAAATTAACTGCAAGAAAACTAATAATTAACTTAATTAAAGATTAGTATTGATAATCCGATACCCTAGTTTGGCCTGCCTTCGAAGGTTCGCCAGCTCACCAGCAGTCATAGTGATCAATACAAACAGGCTACGGTGAGAGGGGGCTCGACACAACTTGTCTAGTCATTTGTTTACCCTGTTATAGGAAATGTGCGTGAAGATATTTATTATTATTTTTTATAACTTCGCGGCAATTTTCCATACCTGGGTAGTCTGGACAATTAAGTCGTTTTGAGCCACTTTCCACCGAGGATATTTTTGGGCCAACGTGGCACCTATCATCGTCATTACATACATACATAAACACAAATGCAGTACAAACTCTGCGATCGCGTCGTGCTTTTTATTTATTTATTATTATTAAAGAACATTACTATTTATCTTGGCGCATTTCACAACATTGGAGCTGTCACATTTCTAGACAATTTATTCCCTTCGGCCAATATTTTACAGGCTTTTTTCGTACAAATATACAGTAACAGGGTTCTGATTTTCGTTTGTAAAAAGCCATTCATTATAAAATATAGGTCAATACATTTTGATAATTTGGTACTCAACTAAATACACTGCTACTCTTCGAAATGTCGTTATCATTCGACTATTAATTTTAAGAAAAATTTTGGAAATAATTTAAATTTTGAATAATTTTTAAAAATGGCACCGGAACTATGTATATCGAGGGTAACGTATTCAATTCGCCAATCGAGAACTGGGCGATGAAATCAAACGTAACAAGTAAACTTAAAATAAGCAGTAAAAGTAAGAGTAATGAGTAGTAAGTAAAATCTGTATATTACCATCCATATGAGATAAATAAATTGACAAAAGGTCAAAAAGGACTTAATTGTCTAGATCTCTGTTTACACCAGTATTGGGATTGGCGTGAAGATATTCTTTATTGTTTATATGTATAGAGGAGGCGAACTTTGTTAGAATACACTCACCTAGAATTTAATTGAATGTAACACAGTTTCTATTTAGTACTTGGCTCTTCTATATACAGGTGGCTATTGCAGCTGCACTTATGGCCCGGTACGGGGCAGCGGTTTTCGATTTTTTATGATTTCGTAGGATAAAGATGTGAAGTTAAACATCTCCTGCGATGTTCTTAGACTGTACTTTATTTAAAGCTATTTACTAAATGTCAGTGATATTGAGTCACGATAGCCGAGTGGTTGGGTGGTCGGAATTTTGACTCAATAGACCCGAGTTCGATCTCCAGATGGCAGTCGCGTACCAATAGGTTTTTCAAAAACTTATGTACGAATTTATCGTTTGCTTGGACATCGAGACGGCGACGGGCTCACCTGTCACGTTGTCCCGAAAATATGGAAGGTGGGAGGAAGGGACTTTATCGTCTAGACTAGACCTCTGTCTACCCCTGTATTGGGAATTGCGTGAAGATATTCATTATTATTATTCAGTGATATTGTAAATTGATAATCTTGAAAAAGAAAACACTGAGCACTGTGAAATGTTTATTTACAACGGTCTTACGTAGTAACTTCCATATTTACACTTTATACATGGTCACAAAATATACAGAACACATTATGTATGAACAAGCCGCCTGCGTCACGTCGGCAGCAGCACTGCCAGCAGCGCGCGGAGCAGCAGCCAGAGCGGCGCCGGGGAGCAGCGCTGAGCGCGCAGCGGCGCCGCGCTGCTCACTCGCGCCACCGCCTGGTCGTGCTGCATCGCCTCCATGTCACTCTCTGCTAAAGAAATGGAAGATATATAATATAATATAATATATATAAAAAATATCTTCACGCTATTCCCAATACAGGGGTAGACAGAGGTCTAGTCTAGACAATTAAGTCCCTTCGACCCACCTTCCACCGAAGATATTTTCGGGACGTGACAGGTGGTGAGCCCGTCGCCGTCTTTATGTCCGATGAAATTCGTACATAAGTTTTTTTTGAAAAACTCATTGGTAGTCGGTTTTCGGATTTTATCGGATATTATGCTTTAAAGCATCCGAAACGTCGGAAAATAAAAAGTAGTTTGTAAAATCGAATTAAAAACTCGATAAAATCCGAAAATCGTTTTAGCTTCATACTGTTTCCCTCTTCCGATTTAGAAATATCCTAGTTTTGTTGGGAAAAGTTTGGTCATTCATGGATAGTTGAAGAAAAATCTACGCGGTCGACTCCTGATTCCGCGGAGACTAACTTTGGATATTTTTGGATTGGCTGGCTTTAACCTACTGGCCTGAAGTATGAGTCGCAGAGGAAACGGAGTATTGATGTCGAGATTTTATGCTCTTGCTACTCTCCGTGACTCCGTCTGTCGGGGTTCATATCCTTGATTTAGAAGCAGTGAGCAGTGCGTACCGGGGCGCGGCAGCAGCCGCAGCGTGAGCGCGGCGGAGCGCCCGGCGACGGAGCAGCGCCAGCGGCCGGCGTGGCGCCGCGCCAGCGCGCCCAACGTCAGCCGCGAGCGCGCGCCGCCCGCCCAACGCTCTGACTCCAGCGACACGCCGCCGTCCCCACTCTGCACAATTCACTAATTTGTAGCTTCATAAAGCGTTAATAGATACACAGCCAACATACCACCTGACCGTTGCACGCTATTGGAATTTACACTTACAATGTTTTCACGAGAAGAGCGTCGGAAGGACTTAATGGTCGGACCTGTGTCTACCCCAATATTGGCTGAAGATATTATTTTTAAATTATAAAAGAACAAGTTTATTGTCAATCGTGGCAGCATCCACTAAAGTGCAGGCTGTCGGCCACTGTGATTGCCAATCCGCTTGCCACGCGTGGCGATTATGGAAAACTCCCATAACGGAGAGATTTCTGCGGTAGTCTTTTATAAGACGTAATGATAATTATTATGATGACAATATCGTTTATTAATTCAAAGAAGGATTAACGTTTTAGGTAGCTTAAACTTTCACACGAATGAACTTACGGTATTTTTGGCATATCAAAAAAAAGTATATCTTCACGCAATTCAGGGGTAGACAGAGGTCAAGTCTAGACAATTAAGTCCCTTTGACCCCACCTTCCACCGAAGATATTTTCGGGACAACGTGACAGGTGGAGAGCCCGTCGCCGTCTTTATGTCCAAGCCAACGATGAAATTCGTACATAAGTTTTTGAAAAACTCATCGGTACTGCCACCTGGGGATCGAACTCGGGTCTCTCGACTCGAAATTCCGACCACCCAACCACTCGGCTATCGTGACTTCTTGGCATATCAGAAGGTGAAATAAATGACTTAATTGAGTATTGACCTCTGATTTTAAAGCATTGGGCGCAAGCAGTCGGTGGTAGCAGGTACCTGCGTGTCGATGTAACGCCCGGCGTGTCGCCAGCGGATGCGCAGTGGCGGCGCGGCGGGCGCGGGCTGTTCGTAGCGCGCCTCGCAGGCCAGCGTCGCCGCGCCGCCCGCCACCCCCACCACCGACACCGGACCCACCACCGATACCGCCACCTCCGGCTGCGACCAGTCTGTCCCCCGGAGCAAACCACACTTTAATATCCACCGTACACGTCTGTCTGATTCATTAGAATTCAGTTCTGTGACGACATCTATGTCTCCGCATTGGGAACTCGGCGGCGGATTCAGGAAATACATCGACATCCTACATCGCGCTATCGAAACTCGCATGGTTACAAGCCTATTATGATTACCGAAAGCGCACTAAGTGGAGGAGACCTCCTCCCCAGGACGAACACCCTACAGTTCTACATCGAGTCAAACTGACTAATGTTAATTATCATTAAAGGTTTCATTGGCGGATATCTTTGAAAAAAAAAATACGTCCACGCCATTTCCAATTCAGGGGTAAACAGAGGCCTAAAAAATAAATCCTTTCGACCCGCCTTCCACCGAAGACATTGACACCGAGCCTTAGGGATCGAACTCGGGTCTCTCGACTCAAATTCCGATCACCCAACCACTCGGCTATCGTACTGTTTCGGATATTTTGTGGATATCTTTGACTATATTTTGTTCTAAAACGTCAATCGCACGATGGTTTTTTCCATAGTCAATAGAGGTATATGCTTCCGCATACTTAACGTTCTACTGAGATTAAAACAAGCAATATTAATCAACGAAGGAATGATAAAATCCATAATGAAGCTGACGTCACATAAATTTAAACGAAGCATATTTAAAAAATATATATAAAGGAAATCGTTTAATAGCACACAATAATTCACCTGTGACAGTAAGATTAAAAAAGAGGCTCATCTTAGGTTCTGTATTGATTTGACACTCGTAGCGGCCGGAGTCCGAGAGGCGCAACCGTTCAATACGCAGCGTGTGCACGGTCTCAACGCCTTCTTCCACCACCACATCGGGGCTGCCCTCCTGCCAGTCCGGCCGCCGGTCGTCGGGCATGTCGTCCAATTGATCATCCCAATCGTCGTCCGCTCCGTCCTCCGCCGGATCATCCGGCCCGTTGTCAGTCCTGTCGTCAGCCGCCTCGCCCGTGATGGCAGACACGCGCGAGTCGGCAGTAAACACGGTGCCGGCGTGAGTCAGTATCTGCAGATCGCTGGATCGTATCCACGACACCTGTTCAACAAAATATTTAACTGTTTAATACATAATTTCAACAACAGAGTAAAATTACGAGAGTATAGCCTGAAAACTTCTCACGCGTCGACCAGTTTTCTGTTTAAAAACAAGTCTGTTGAAGTCACGATAGCCGAGTGGTTGGGTGATCGAAATTCGAGTCAAGTGAGCCTAGGTTCAATTGTGGTTCAACTAGGTAGTAGGCTCTTACCAAGGAGTTTTTTCAAAACCTATTTACCATTTAAATCTGTCACGTAGTCGCAAAAATTGTCATCAGTCAAAGGTGAGTCGAAGGGATTAATTGATTAGACCTGTGTCTTCCCTAGTATTGGGAATGGCATGAAGATGTATATATTACATAGTCTGTTAAAAAAAAAACAATAACGATAGCGTCACGATAGCCGAGTGGTTGGGTGGTCGGAATTTCGAGTCAAGAGCCCCGAGTTCGATACCCAGATGGTAGGCTCGTACTAATGGGTTTTTGCAAAATTTATGTGCGAATTTGTCGTTGGCTTGGACATTAAGGCGGCGACGGGCTCACCTGTCACGTTGTCAAAAATATCTTCGGTAGAAGGTGGGTCGAAGGGACTTAATTGTCTAGACTTGACCTCTATCTACCCTTTTATTGGGAATTGCGTGAAGATATTTATTTATTTTGTTTTATTATTTATTAAAGAAAACACAGACTTTATTTTTATAATAATATGGCTATTCCCATTGAGTTAGGTAAGAGGGAATGCTTACAGTACACGATAAGAATTTGTTATATTCATTTTTACTATTGTAGTAACAAATGACACAGCGTTTGCTGGCTGACACGTTATCGGCTGGGATCAGTATTTGGCAGTCTAACGCGGACACAAAACATTACAATAAATTTCTTATCAAAAAGTGGTTCAAGGTTTCTGTAATGATTACCGCGATTATGTTCCTTTTGCGATAGTTTCGTCTAATCAATACTTTTAGGCACAAACCTCAGAAAAACTAAGACACCAGGAGGTGAACTGCGCCTAATGCTTAATCAGCAAATCAGTGCCATTTTAATAGCTGATGTATAACTGGATGGCTCTCTCTTAAGTAGAGACCATGTCAGAATTTGTATACTAAAAGTGAGTTGCGCTGTGTCAGGCATTCTGCAGCGTAGGGTGGTTTAAGCTGAATTGCGACAATGTTAGCAGGAACAAAATTTAATATTTCTTTTTGTTAAATTTAATGTAATAGTTATTGCGCACCAGATAAGTATCAAATCTATTTTATTTTTTATCTTTGGGCTATAAAATTAAGCAGCTTTATCATAATCACCTACATGAATATTCAAAATAAGGAATTCGTCAATATACGTTTACATTGATGGCTATAATTTATAATATTATATTGTTTTATTTTCGACATAGATTCTGATATATTTTAGACGTATACAGACATGGAAACATAACTAAGTAGATATTACTCTATTTTTTAGGCCAGTTCGAAGTGCGTTAATTGGTTTGGCTCAGTTCGCTCCATGCCGTGGACATCTGCTCGACAGAAGCGGTGACCTTCGTCGATAGAGAAATTACGCTTCGCCCTGGCAGCTTCCGCGCGCTATATCCGGAGAGTCGATGACCGGATTCTTGTAATGTGTTTAGCGGACGCGTGCCGCCCGGGTGCGGCCACCACACTGCTCACAAAATTCCTCACTACAATTAATTATTTAACAATAAATTTATAGCGAAAAATTCATCATCATCAGTTAAATTCAAAATAATTTTATTACGTATTTTCTAGGAGGGTCCCCGCGTACTTTATTCTTTTGGTTATAATTTTTTTTTCAGGTTCAGAAAAAGCATTACTATTTTCAAATTTAATTTAATTTTTACTACGTATTTTCTACTAATGAAAATTTTATTAATAATTTAATATCAGACGTTTTCGGTAAACAAAAAAGGAAAATGGAAATGCAGTATATCTAATATACATAAATCGATACTAATGTAATTGTTAGTACTCTTTTCTCAAAATTCCATTGCAAAACATAATCTCTGTCTGTTAAATAGTTTGACGGATCGACACACATGCAAGCATTTATAATTTTTAAGGCTACTACTGTAACACTCATTGACATCGAGTCCTTTTTACACGCTTTATATTAGCTTCACCTGTATGTTTGTATGTTTGTAACCGACTTCTTTGAGCGCGATTTTGGCCCACTTTAAACGACCAGATTTCGTTCAAACTTTGTAGATTTATCGAGAACCGATGACAATACACTAATTTGATAAAAAAAACTAAAAAGTAAAAAATAAATAATAATTAAAAAAAAAACTAAAAAACACGCTTTTTATAGTAAACCGAATTAAAAAAGAGAAAATAAATCTTAGTCAATTTAAATTTAGAATTGCGTTAAAATTTCAATAAACATAAATTAATAATAGTGTGAATAAAAAACTATTTTATTTTGATAAAGCGTGTGATGCATGGTGTAAATATTTTATTGACAGATATGAGTATCATTTTGATACGCCACGCTTCTTTAAAATAAAATATTTTTTTTATTCATTCGGTTTTCTATAAAAGGCGTGTTTTTGAGTTTTTCTTGAACTATTTTGGAATAAATTTCGCATTCAAATTGAATTAACCAATTGACCTATGTTGCGGACGACAACTTGTATTTGTTCCGGTAGTATATTCGTACATGTCCCGGGCAGGGCGGCGCGTGGCCGCACTAGCGCCGCCACGGCCACCGGTGGACACGTGCAGAACATCGGCGCACTCGGGGCTTACGTTTGCTCCTCACTCCCGCTATTTATCGTTTCCCCAAACACGCGTTTACAAACATTGCCAGTGTCACCATTCCGCGGCATCGTAAAACACATGCGTTTGTACAGTGTGACGTCTCTAGGAAATACTATAGCCGGTTTTTACGTTTGTTGTCAGCTCCGAGGTGTGGGGTTCGATTCCCAGTCGGTTCAATGTAGTAAACAATCTTTGTACATTTTCTCGGGTTTTTTTGGTTGGTATCTTCGTCGTCTCTGATTCCATAACACTAGTGGTACTTTGGGATCAGAGCAATGTATGTGATGATGACCTTATATATGTATGTATGTATTATACGAGATTATAACCTAGACATTATCATAAACATTATTATAACCTAGACATAATAAATAAATATCTTCACGCAATTCCCAATACAGGGGTAGACAGAGGTCCTGTCTAGACAATTAAGTCCCTTTGACCCTCCTTCCACCGAATATATTTTCCGGACAACATAACAGGTGGTGTCGCCGTCTTTATGTCCAAGCCAACGATGTAATTCGTACATAAGTTTTTTAAAAACGCATTGGCACGAGCCTGCCACCTGAGAATCGATCTCGGGTCTATTGACTCGAAATTCCGACCACCCAACCACTCGCCACTCGTTCTTAACATCAACAACTCCTGTTTTTTTTCCTTTTTGCGTATTAAATTTACGTGCGGTTTACCAACTGTAGTAGGGAATTACTCTTCTGTTTAGTTTGGCACTAAGACTTTCTTGAGATCAAACCCAATCTAAAGTATAAAAGATGATCTTATGACTAAAATGGATATGGGTGTGCTTTGATGGTTTGGGCACGTTGAGAGAATAACCGAATGGTGAAGAAAATATATATAGCGCGCTAAATAGCGCGAAAGTTAACTTTAAAAGGGTTTGACGTAGGCCGAAACTAACTGATCCTGTGATTGCTTGTCGTGCGTGTAAAAAAAAAAGATGAATTTGAAAGAATCGAAAGTGGTATGAAACGTTCATGACACTCGGCGATCTGTTCTCTCTGGCTACCCCGACAAGGACAAAAGATGGTTCAGTCACAGTATTCTGATATGAATTCATTGTACCAAGGTGGATTTTTCCGTTTTCCATAGGAACATAGGACCATTCGGTCACCATTTTTGCTCTCTTCGTTCCATATACAATACCGTATCCAACCTTCGTTTAATAATGGGTCGATTAAATTGTCTGGACTTCTATCTATCCTTGTATTTAGAATGGCATGAACATAATACATGTTATATATTAAGATGTTTCAGCATAATCCCCACGCTCAGTAAGTGGATGGGTGAAGACTGTAACAGATAAACTTTATATGTTGCTGACTGTTTTCTTCTGGCTTAGTGACAATTAATTTTATAATTCCAGTATACTACTGGGACGAGATATTATTTACACCAATAACAGAAGACGTATTATGTTCAATCGGCTCGGCTATCGCGACTTATTATTCTCTGAGTCACGATAGCCGTGTGGTTGGGTGGTCGGAATTTCGAGTCAAGAGACCCGAGTTCGATCCCCAAGTGGCTGGCTCGTACCAATGGGTTTTTCAAAAACTTATGTACGAATATCGTTGGCTTGGACATAAAGGCGGCGACGGGCTCACCACCTGTCACGTTGTCCCAAAAATATCTTCGGTGGAAGGTGGGTCGAAGGGACATAATTGTCTAAACTAGACCTCTGTTTACCTCTGTATTGGGAATTGCGTGAAGATATTTTTTTGAGTAGGCTTTAGTAGATAAATTTGTGACAATAGCCTAGTGGTTGAGAGGTCGGGATTCAGTAGGCTTTAGTAGATAAATTTGTGACAACAGCCTAGTGGTTGGGAGGTCGCAGTTACCGCGCGGTCGGCGAGGCGCAGCACGCGGCAGCGCAGCGTGGCGGTGTCCCCGGCGCGCGCGCGCAGCGCGGTGCGCTGTCCGCGCGCGAACCGCGGCGCCGGCGCGCGCTGCGGCTCTCCTGCCTCTGCGCACACACACATGACACTATATCAGCACGGTCACACAGCAACACACACGATTCTGTGCACTGTAAAGAACCACAGCTATCTTCTCCCTTGAACATTTACCCCATACAAATCTATACCCATGGGTACCCATATAAATCTTCTTCTATTTAAATATCTTCTTCTTCTATAATATTATCCAATTTAACCTAATAATTTACCTAATGGGGGTGACCTTTTCCTCATATTGGGGTTAATCATTTTACAAAACTAATACGAATACTAACAGAAATCTTCTAGACCCAAAAGATTTAAAGCCCGAAGTAATATCGAGATAAATATTAAAGTAAAGTTGTAACAAATTAAGTTTGAACCATGAAGGCCCGATGCCTTGCTGGAAGCGTCAGTTCGTCAGTACGTTGGAAAGGCAAATGGGCAGAGGACCCAAGTAGAATTCGATGAAGAATATTTACAATACATATAAATATAAATGAGTCCGATATCCGAGTGGCAGATTGATCAAAACCCTAATCAAGAGACCCGAATACGATGGCCAGGTGGTGGGTACGTACAATGGTACGTACCCACCATCACCACCACTATCAAAATAATGATTTGGAAATATTTTGGAAACTGATGTACTATTGTCGTCGACGGCTTGGGCACAGAGACGGCGACGGGCTCCCCACCCGTCACGTTGTCCCAAAAATGTCTTTGGTGCAATGTGGATCGAAAGGACTTTTGAAGGACCAAATTGTCTAGACCTCTGCCTACCCTAGTATTTGGAATAGCGCGAAGATATATTTTTTATAGTTCATACTATTATAATAATAATATGTAAGGGTCGAACTTTGGTCTAAAATTATTTAAGCAGTCTATCATTAGTTTTCAATGAAAAATGGCGTTTCCCAAATATTAATTCATAAAGAAACATTCAGTTTAGTCCTCATGTTGCACAACTGTCTCCATTGACTGTTATAGGTGTGAAATTCCACGTGTTTGTTCCGTAAGTTCTAATTGGCAAGACGAACTGGTCTAGTTTGGTGTCTATATTGGTAGCTATATAAAACTATAATCCGTTTGAATAGGGTCAACCACAAAATGTATAATTAGTGTAGTGGCCCAGATGGACCGGCGAATGTCCATCAAGCCCGAAGTGTCGCAGCGCGTGTGCTCGCGGCTTGTGGTTTTTTGAAGGAGCCGACAGGAGGCGGTCTCCGGCTGACGTGGTATAAATAAGTGTACGCAACATCTGTCCGTCCGTGCGCTTACTCACGCATATTTCAGCGGAGGACGGACAAATTCGTCGGCATGTCGCGGATCTCTGGTATTGGCGGAATGCGCTCATCGGTTGAATGACGCTGTTCGATTACTGCGAGAGAAACGACTGCTGACTAATTGTCAAACGCACGGTACATATTCGAAAATTTGAATTTAGAAATTAAATTTTAAAGGCGACACACACCAGTTCGTCCCCGTTGGTGTGAAATGCAGCGCGCAAAGCGGCGATGGGGACCGCCACCCGTCACGCACAGCCCGACACGGCGGAAGGTGGAGGACGGAGTGCAGAGTAGGCACGTGGAATGTTAGAGAAGGCATGAGAGATAAGACGAATGAGTTGATTGAAATAATGAAAGAAAGAGAATTAGATGTCGTGTGTTTGTCGCAGACCAAGCGGAAGGGCAGCGGTACTGAAGAGCTCCCTGGCGGGGCGTTAGCTCTATGGTCCGGAGTCCCGGAGAGCGAGAGCGCCTGCCAGGGAGTGGGGGTGCTGCTGTCGTCTCGGTTGGTCGATGTTATGACTGAATATAAGGTTGTGAACTCGACACTTCTCTGGGTTCGCTTTAAATTGGGACTGACGAAGTTATTCCTTTTGGCTGTTTATGCGCCGGTAGCTTCGTCGTCCAGAGCTGAGCTGGAGGAGTTTTGGGAGAATGTAAGAGAAGTTCTAGACTTGGTTAGAGGAAACGAAAGAATTGTTGTATGTGGTGATTTGAATGGATGGGTTGGTACCGCTCGGCCAGGGTACGAGTCGGTGCTTGGAATGTTGGCGATAAAAGGGTTAACGATGCTGGCAAGCTTATACTGGCTGTATGCAAGGAAAAGGGTCTTCTTGTGACAAACACTATGTTTAGTCACAAGAAGATCCATATGTATACTAGAACAAGAGAGAATGAGAGAAGTATGATCGATTTATTCCTGGTGGATGACCGACTGCGAAAACAGGTGATGGATACGCGAGTGTTCCGAGGTGCTGACCTGGGAACGGATCACTATCTAGTGATTACTAGATTTAGGGGTCCGTTCGCGGGTAGGCGCCACCGGACGGCGATACCAGAACTACAGTCGGTCGGTAGCATCCGAAGCTGGAAGCTTCAGGAAGCGGACACTAGGGATAAAAATCAAGCAAGGGTAGCCAAAAAGTTGGACAGCATTGATGTCAGGAAAGAATGTGTGGAAGAAATATGGCAGAGCCTTAGAGATGGAATGGTTAGTGCAGCGGAAGACGTCTGTGGAAATGTGAAAAGAGGTAGTAGTAAAAAGGGTGATGCATGGTGGAATGACGAAGTGAAAGAAGCTGTAAATAAGAAGAAGAAAGCATGGTTAGACTACTTGGCTTCTAGTAATGATAAGGATATGAGAGAGAAGAGGAAAGAAAGATATAAGCTCCAGAAAGTTCACACGAAAGCAGTGATTGAGGAAGTGCGTGAAAGGAGTAGAATGGAAGCGGACGAAAGGTTGTCGCACAACTTCAAGGAGAACTCAAAACTCTTCTGGAAAGAGGTTGGAAGGACCCGGAGTGGTGCGACAGCCTTAAGAATGAATAAAGTGCTTTCGGGAACCAATGACGTCCTCTCAGAAAAATCGGACGTCATGCAGCGATGGAGCGAATTTTATAGAGATATGTATGCGTGTGATGATCTTAGTGAGGGATCCGGGGTGACGCCGTGATTGGTACGCCAGACTCGGACCTCGATGACACTGAGGTCATCAGTATGAAAGAGATTGAATGTGCGATTAGAAGTTTGAAATGTGGTAAGGCTGCGGGACTAGACAGAGTTACTGCTGAAATGGTTAAGTATGGTGGGCCACGCGTCTGGGACAGCTTTCATCTGCTGTGCAATTTGTGCTGGCGAACGGGGGCTGTTCTGGATGATTGGCGATCCGCGGTCATTGTGCCTTTATATAAAGGTAAAGGTTCACATTATGACTGCGGGTGCTATCGGGCGATCAGCTTGACCAGCTTAGCAAGTAAAGTTTACTCGAAGGTTTTGACACGTAGGATGCAAGATAAATCGGAAAGATTTCTATGGGAGGCACAATGCGGATTTAGACCTGGAAGAGGATGCACGGATCAAATGTTTTCTCTCCGCATGATCACGGAGAAGCTTCTGGCTGCTAACTCGAGGATTTTCTGTGCTTTTGTGGATCTTTAGAAAGCATTTGATAAGGTTGTAAGGAAGAAAATGTGGGAACTGTTGCCGGGGTATGGTGGGGATGGTCGATTGCTAAGGGCTGTGCAGTCACTTTACTGTGACTGTAAAGCCTGTGTGCGGGTAGGGCATGACCTGCCACCCATGTTTAGCGTCCAAACGGGCGTAAAACAGGGTTGTGTCATGTCTTCCTGGCTGTTCATACTGTATCTCGACAGCTGTTTACAGAAGCTGAAAGATAGCTGTTTGGGTGTGAAATTGGGTGACATAAAAGTAAATTGTCAGCTTTATGCTGATAATGCAGTGCTTATTGTACCATCAGAGGCAGAACTGCAAGCATAAGTCACGTGTATGAAAGAAGAATGTGAAGTTAATGGTCTCCGTTTGAATGCTAATAAAACTAAGGTTCTGGTATTTGAAAGGGACGAAGAAAGAACGAAGTGCGAAATTTGGGTAAATCAGGAATGTCTAGAACAGGTGAATGATACTTGGGGAGTGCGTTTAGCCGGGATGGAAGATGTGATTTAGATGTGGACAGGCGTGTTGCTGCCGGGAACAAAGTCAATGGTGCCCTGACTGCGTTAATCAAAAGGCAAGGCGTTGTGAAAAGTGCACGCCTTGCAATACATAACGCAGTGTTGGTACCGAATTTGTTGTATGGCAGCGAAACCTGGGTATGCCAGAAGAAGCATAAAAGCAGGTTGAATGCAGTGGAGATGCGATCTCTTCGTAAAATGTGCGACCTTACCATGGCCGACCGAAAGCGAAACGAAGAGATTCGCAATATGGCAGGTTTGAAAGATGACCTTGTCTCAAAAATGGATAAGGGCGTGCTACGATGGTTTGGGCACGTTGAGCGAATGAGTGAAGACCGAATGGTGAAGAAAATATATAGCGCGAAAGTTAATATTAAAAGGTGTCGAGGTAGACCGAGACTAACTTTCGAAGACCATGTGAGCAAATTGCTTGAAGAGGGGAGGGTCAAGAGTACTCGGATACCTAGACGTGCATGTATGAAGAAGATGATGAATCTGAAAGAAGCGAAAGAAGTATGTAGGGATCGTGACACTTGGCGATCTGTTCTCTCTGGCTACCCCGTCAGGGATTGTGCTTGAATATATCTATGTAAATTTATGTTAAGATCTGGAATCAGGAAAAGCGCTTTGTACAAAGTGAGCAGTGATCGTAATTTCCACTCATTTGTGTTCAGTATGTAACCCTTTAACTACTGTCCTAAATCACTCCAGACACAGGCGTTGTTAGTTGTAGTGGTCAAGAATAATGTGATGTAATAGTAATGTAAAATTAACAGTGGTAGAGCCACGCATCAGCTTTTGTTGTTGCATGAATGGGCCGACCGATGAAAGTCTAACAAACTTCTGCGTTTCGTCTGGTTTTTGCAGGTAATCGGAGGCCTACACACCCCCCTTCCCCAATTCTGGGTGCACTCTAAGGCAGGCAACGCATCTGCTATGCCTCTGGTATTGCGGGTGTTTATGGGCGGCAGTAATCACTTACCATCACGTGAGCCACCTGCTCGTTTGCCTCCCTTTTCTACATAAAAAAATATGTTATTTGACAATGCTATTAAAAAAAAGCACAACGTTACATTTCTGTACTGAGATACTAATATATAATATAAAAATTATCTTCATGCAATTCCCAATACATAGGGATAGGCAGAGGTCTAGTCTAGACAATTAAGACTCTTCAACCCACCTTCCACCAAAGATATTTTCGGAATAACGTGACAGGCGGTGAGCCCGTCACCGTTTTTATAACAAGCCAACGATGTAATTCGTACATAAGTTTTTGAAAAACTCATACGAGCCTGCCACCTAGGGATCGAACTCGGGTCTCTTGACTCTGAAATCACTCTCTCTGGACTCTTGACTCTTGAAATTCCGACCAACAAACTCGGCTATCGTGACTGAGATACTAAAATTTAGAAATTTGATCATTCTATTAATTCTATTTTAATTTTACACAATTTTCTATACTGGGCTAGGCAGAGGTCTAGACACTGAAGTCCTTCCACACTTGTTCCACTTTTCACCAAAGCTTATTATTACTTAAAAATAAATAAAATAAATAAATAAATAAATAAATATCTTCACGTACGTAGACAGAGGTCAAGTCTAGACAATTAAGTCCCTTTGACCCACCTTCCACCGAAGATATTTTCGGGACAACGTGACAGGTGGTGAGCCCGTCGCCGCCTTTATGTCCAAGTCAACGATGAAATTCGTACATAAGTTTTGAAAAACTCATTGGTACTGCCACCTGGGGATCGAACTCGGGTCTCTCGACTCGAAATTCCGACCACCCAACAACTCGGCGATCGTGACTTTTTTCTTATATCCAATTATTAAGTCTAATTCTGAGTAAATCCAAATAGTATCACTAGTGTTCAACCGCAGAGTTGCATGCATAATCCACAAGCAACTGAAAAATTAAAAATTACGACTTCCACAACGTAATAAATATAAATATGTCCGGCGCGGAGGAACGAAAAGCACTTTCGGCCATTTCCTTTCGCTTCGATTAAGAAACATTAATTTATAACCACGTTGTTCAAATTTATGAACGATGAGCTACGATTTCCGAAAATTTCGTCAGCATCCAAGTATAAAAATGTATTGTAAAAACCGAGTGTATCTTTTTAACGATAGAGCAAAGATGTCGTGTGGTTACGGCGTAATAATAAGCCATCCCATTTCTTCCGTGGGTGTCGTTAGAGGCGACTAAAGAATTAAGCATTAAATACCGTAATGGCAACCAATAGATAGTGGTATATCCATCTTGAAAAATAACAGACCAATATAAAGCTGAAAAGCGATGGGCAGAAGCGTCTGAGGTGTGTGATATCTGAATCTGAATATTATCTGTCTTTCTAGCTCCTCTTTATGACAATATCGCTTTTCCTTTATCTCAAAGATTACTCACCGATGTTTTTAACTTGTTATTATCCTGGTTTCTTTATATTTTCTTCTATTTATTCTTTGTATTATATTTATATTTCTATTTATTTCCCTCGCAACTTAATCTGTGCCACATTTATTAAATAAAAAGTATTGACAGACGATGATGTTCTGCAAATTATCTCACCTAAATCAAATACAAAGACGGGCTAATGCTGTAACAAAGCGTTGTCCAAACATTGCAGTAGTTGCAACAGATTACAGCCGGGCGCGGACGGACGGCGGTATACATAAAGGAGATCAAATGCGAATGGACACCGGAGCGTCAAACATGAATCGACGGCGATCTATCAAGAACAGGCTTTCAATCGTGATCCGAACTGACTTGTTAGGGTAAATTTTAAGATTAATTTTACCTATAACCCTAATATGCTAACGTAAAGTTTGAATTAAATTTAAGATTAAAAGTATCACATACTGCTCCATTATAAAATTTAGGAACTTAACATAAAAAATCTTTGATGTCATCTTTTACCACTTCTTTGAAATTATCACAAAATCTGTATAATCGTGATATTATATTACGTTCCTTCTCACGCAATAAAATAATTAATAAAAAAATTTCACGCCATTCACTATACTAGGGTAGTAAATAAATCGTTTCGACCCACATTCGACCGAAAACATTTTTCTCTCTCGTAATAAAATTGTTTATTTTTTAATTGAACTAATAACAGGAACACAGAGAACAGCTATCTGAGCACAAATGTAGAGCAAAGCTCGGCAAAGGCTTCATAGTGCCAAAATGAAGTAAAAGCACTTCACACTTCTTTCACGTAATTTTAATAATAGGAATATTTCCATTGACAGACTAAGGATATTATTCCTATTTAGGTATATTCTTTCCATCTGTTTTTTTCATGTCCATAAATCTAAACATACTACAATAGTAAAACAATATTGCAAAATAATTATAATGCAGAAAATGGTTAGGTGATTTTGACTATGACTCAGCTGGGCATCTCTTTGTTTTACCGCAATAATGCACGCACACATACAAATGTTCACATACGCAAACACACACACACATACCCACACACACACACGATTGGTAACTTTGTGCTATAAATACCACTTTATGATCCAGTATCCTTTGCATTACTTATATTATTTATTTTTTTAAATTACTTTTTATTTTTTATTTTTTTTGTGTATTTTTTACATGTTTATGTTATATAGAAAAGCGAATACACTGTAGCCTGTAATAATACAGTTTTTGACTACTACAGGCTAAAGCGTATCACTTTATTTTAAAATATGTACTGCGTGTGGAAAACAATAAACCTTATTCTATTCTTAAATGTTGTTAAACATCGAGAATAGAGGAAAGTTTGCAATATGTCAGTATCAGTTATGTAATTATTATCTATGGTCAGTATGAAATAAACCGCGTTAATATAAACACATTGTTTTATATCTCAAAATGTCAGATAAATTAAAAATTTTTAAAAATTTAAACCAGAAAGTGTTACAGTATATCCTAGAATTAGTAGAGAATCCGCTCTGATATTACAAAGCTTACATATAACTGACAACTTTGAAGTTTAGGTGTCAACTTACAGTCACTAGTTGTCAAGGAGATGCCGGAACTTATCTATGGAAACTGATTTTGTGTAGTGGGTGGATGATTAAGACGAAATAGAAGGGACAACAGCCTAACTGCAAATAGAACTCGTCTAAAAGAGATTGGCCAGGGCGTGTGCCTGGTAGTTCTGCCAACATGCCAGCGCAGCAGCCAAGTATCAGACATGCGCCTGCTTTATATTGACAGCCACTAATTAGTAAATATAAAACGATACATGTTGCTCCACATTATAAATAACTTTCAATATGTTTCACCATAACGTAAGCTGTATACAATACAGTGCATCCATCAAAAGCAAAAGCAAATGCATTCATTTAAATAAAATAAATATCTACACGAAATTACCAATACAGGGGTAGACAGAGGTCTAGTCTAGACAATTAAGTCCCTTCGACCCACCTTCCACCGAAGATATTTTCGTGACAACTTGACTGGTGGTGAGCCCGTCGCCGTCTTTATGTCCAAGGCAACGATATAATTTATACATATGCTTTTTTTTGAAATTCCCATTGGTACGAGCCAGCCACCTGGGGCACGAACTCGGGTCTCTCGACTCGAAATTCCGACCACCCAACGACTCGGCTATCGTGACGATAATGCATTCGTTAATAATAATTCATTTAATTTAGATTAATAACAAATGACGGAAAAGTTTCTAACACAGAAAACTACCCGTCAAGTAATATTTTGCTGCAATGTTGATGCACTCAAAACGCAGCTCGGCATTTGCTACGCGTCCTATGCAAACAGTTCCAGCTGTTGATGCACAACAAATGTTTCTTTTAATTCAGAAGCAGCAGAGATATGGTCTCACTAACGGCAAGCCGAACCTCTTCACTGTCAGTTATGACAACTTAATACGGGCACTGGGATACGTGATGGGTTGCATTCAAGTAAACAATGCCAGCATGTAGCGAACGAGTATCAGTTTGTTTTGATATTAACTTTTAGTAAGCTTTAGTGAAATTCACAACCGACGATTAACCGTTTTTATTTCTTTTTTAATAAAGAGAGTTATTCTGCCATTAATTCTATTCTAGTTTTTTTAATTGGGAAAAGGAGACAAACCGTCAAATACTAAGTGATTGTCAACAGTCAAGTCCATCAGCAACATCTAGACTATTAAATCCTTTCGACCCAACTGCCACCGAAGACATTTGTTGGGACAACGTGACAGGTATTGACCCAGGCCCTGTCTTTATGTCCATCCTACCCAACGATATAATATATACATAAGTTATTTAAAAAACCTATTGGTACGAGCCTGTCGCCGGAGGATCGAACTCGCGTCTCTTGACTCTGGACTCTTGAGAATTCTGATCATCCAACCACTGAGCTAACGTGACCGCTGCATCTATTTTTTTGCCATAATATATTATAATCGCCATTGTGTAAGTTGGTATCTATATAAGTACAATAGGTAACATCCAACGCGCGTCCATCGGGCAGCAATACATGTACACATTCGTCTGACATTCCTATCTTTAGGAATCGAGGCCGACGAAAAATCGAGAGCAAATCGATTCACAATCAAACAAAGACCAGAACCGTACGCCGACTCCGTACTGTGCCTAAACAAACGATAAACTTTAAATGATGCTGAGAGTCTGCTGTCCGGTGGCCTGATTAAGCAACCGCTTCAGGAATTTCGGCTACGAAGTTAATGGAAACGTAAGAAAACCTGAACAATAATAAATAGTCATCAAATGATAGTATTATTTACTTAGACTACTTCTATGCCTGGTCATTTGAGTTGGTACACTCATTGGTATTCATTTCGGTTGCCAGAGTTGAATATAACTATAGGCTGTGTTTTTACTATAGAGCTTCTTTTTCTTTAGATGTATGTACGAATGTATGATTATACTTTATTGTCCATTGCAGTTAATTATTACAAAGTTAACATAAGACACAGCTTAAGAATAAGGCGGTCTTATCGCTAAAGAACGATTTCTTCCAGACAACCATGGAATATTCAGGTCATGGTGAATTAAAGCACTTAATGATGTTATATTTGATATGAAGAATATGCAACTTTCTATGCCTTCTGCCTCTTTCTATGTGCTTTCTTCCCGTTGCCGTGTAAGATGCGACTAAGGAAAAGGCCTTAAAAATTTCAAAGACCACCGGCAGATGGCGTTTCAACTATCTCAAAATTACGAATCATAAAATAGCAGACAGGTGACTAGCAGCAACGTTTAGGGTACACAGTATCTGGTACTGCGGTCGCCAAGCCGCTGGCCGAGCCTGGCGACAATGGTCAAGTTTCCCACGGGAGAGGGCAGTGAACGATTACAGGTAGTCATGTGTGTAACCACAAGCTGACATAGTTACCTATTCAGTTTCTCAATTCAAGTGTGAAGTCACGATAGCCGAGGGGTTGGGTGATCGGAATTCGAATTAAGAGACCCGACATAGATCCAGGTTCCTCGTGCTATGGTAGAATCTCGGGCGTGCTAAAAAACACAAGCAAATAACTAATTACAATCGAATCAAGTAGATTTACAAGATACTCCCCACCACACTGGCACGTGACTTTGTCCTCTACGAATGCTCCAACTTATACAATATTGATGCTGCGACGAAAATACAACGCTCATCGTGGACGGTGCGACACGGCCACGTGCGCGCCGCCCACCGCGCACAGCTCGCGCGGACGTTGCGCGTTACGCGACTCGCTCCAAACAATGCGACAATCCTCGCCGTAAACAACGACGTAATGCAAGTTCCAACGCTCCTCGCGTCACAAGCGCAACGTAAGTGTAGCTACTAACTAAAGTAGCACACGTAATGACGTACTCGTCATCTTAGAGTTTGTGGCTAAAGTTTTCTAATAAGGTAACGCCATCGCAATCCTAAGACTTTCTTTGACGAAACTTTCAGGTTTGAAGGAAATTAAGAAGTTATAAAGACCTGGTGTTATAACGGGTTATGATGTTTTGAACGACTGTTGCTATTTACCATCAAATGGACTGTTAGATCGTTTTGTTATCTAAATATCTATTCTTAAGGGATGGCATAACGAATGGCGGTAGTCATGTCTAGTAAAATAAATACTAGGTTACAGTAATTATTAATAAACTAGACTAGTATATAAGAGAGTTAAGTTTGTGTGCGTAACTACATTACTCCTGTGTACGATTAATACGATTAACTTCTGTATTTGTGATGTTAGCTGGGCTACAACACAAATAGAGAAGGACGGTTAAAGTTGGTAATAGGTACTAACAAAACTGAAGGTTTCCTTTTGCCTGTTTACCGAAATACATACATACATACATACAATAATAATCACAATAGCCAAGTGGTTGGGTGATCGGAATTCGATTCATGAGACCCTAGTTTGATCCCAAATAAGTTTTTTCAAAAAGTTATGTACGATTTATATCGTTGGCTTGGACAAAAAGACGGCATCGGGCTCACCACCTGTCATGTTGTCCCGGTGGAATCTTTGGTGGAAGGTAGGTCGAAGGGACTTAATTGTCTAGACTAGACCTCTGTCTACCCCTGTGACGTTATCTAAAAAACATGACTTCGGTGGAAGATGGGTCAAAAAGACTTATATGTTGCTGCATGAAGACATACATTTCCATACATACAAGACCGCCTGCAAAAGTCCACTAAAAGTGACAGACCTCTTCTTTAAGGAAGAATGAGCTACAATAATAAATACATACATAGATAGGCACAACATCACATACATTGCTCTAATCCCAAAGTAAGCAGCTTAAGCACTTGTAATATGGAATCAGAAACAACGAAGGCAATACAAACGCCCTAATGTAGATCTGACAAAATGTACAAAACGTGTTTTCTACATTGACCTGACCGGGAATCGAACCCGAGACCTCAAAAACGGCAACACCTTGAAAATCATTGTGTACTCCACTCGTCCACTGAGGTAATCAACTCCTACATCACTATACTTGACAAACGGATCGAAAGTAGTCACCCCAGGAATTTAACACTATGTACATTTTACCTAAATATCGTATTCGCGTTGTCCTCTTATCTTAAAGACAATGGACTAATGAATCGATCGCGGAGTATCTTAATAAAATGGAAGCAATTGCGAGGTCTCTTCGATTTATTAGCAATTCGCTCCTCTCCATTCGACAAACAAACTAAACGTTGCATACTGCGCACACGCATCTTGCACTCAGGAGTGTATTGAATTGATTATAGCCAAAAATAATAACAGTAAAGGTGAAGCATCATTCTAAGGGATATTATCATAGCACTTTCCCGTTCCAAATGTCTCCACCACAACACGTAAATCAACGCTGAATTGTTATTAACAAACTAACAGAGCGGATTGAAGTCCACTTTTTGTAATGTAAGACAAACGCCACCGGCGTTGAACAATAAACGGCCGGCGCCGCGGCGAGTGGAGATGAAAGGCTCCAATTAAATATGTTTACAGAGTGCCGCGAGCGCCGTGCTCATTTTTATCACTCCGAGTGACACGGACTTAGATCCGCGCTGTTACACTCACTGCAGGAAACACCTTTGGTAATGTACTATCGGACATTTAACTCGGCTTAAACTTAGCTCATTAACGACTAGTAAAAGGACTACTGAAGGAAATGGGCCTATCCCGTAAGGTGGATTTGGCGTAGTCTCTAGCTGTGCAAGCCGATTGGCGATCGGAGTATCTCGCATCTTAGGCCCTGCTGCCCGTCATTGATTACGTAATCTTCTAAATGTTAAATCTGTCGTTAATTATTGAAAATTATATCATCCTTCATCTCTTACAATACCCTATATAAAAATGCTGCAGGTATTCTAAGATTGGTTCATAAGATACCGTTTGAAGAAAAAGTAGGGAAAAGTTATAGAATAAAAAAAATCTTTTCACCTTTCCCAATACTAGGGTAAACAGAGGCTTAGACAATTAAGTCCGTTTGACCCACATTAAACCGAATCCTGTTTGTAATGCTCACTTTGACCACTGGTGAGTCCTTACCTTCGAAGGCAGGCCATTTTTTGGGACTAAGTAATTAGTGAGGGTAAGCCTATCGCCATCTTTTATGTCCAAGCCAACGATTATATATACTACATAAGTTTAAAAAAAACCTATTGATACGAACCTGTCACTTCGGGATCGCACTCGGGTCTCCTGACTCGAATTCCGATCACGCAACAACTCAGCTATCGTGCAGGGATAAGTTTATTTACTTTAAATAATAAAAACGGTCACGATAAAGAAACAATATCCTTGCATACTACATACGTATTAAATACCAGCGCAGTATACACAAATGATACCGGGAGACCCCTAACGTACGACTTGCGACTCGGCGTGGCGGAGCGCTAACTGCATCTCGTAAAATTAAAAGAAAACAACAAACTGCTCGTGACAGGCACCGGACAGAGCGCGGCCCGGATGCCATCTGAATGACAAAACAGAAGATTATCTTTATTACGCTTCATAAGTTGTTCATATTGCTTCTTATTTATAGAAGTGACTGTGAGAATGATTTATTTGTTTGTCCCATTTTTTGAACTTCTAAAAGTTACACATCAAAGTTCATGCGCAGAAACCACGTTTGTTACTAAACGGTAAAAGTTCAAAATAAAATTTTATTACGTCTCTTTTATCCAGTACACAATGCAAACTGCATTACTACTGGATTACTGACTGGATTCTTACTGGATTCGTGACGTTCATGATAGTAGATAAAAGACGCGATGATCATATCGCGTTTCTCTTTGTACAAATCTATTCACGACTATGAAGTCCTTTCGACTCACCGAAGCTTATTTCATACCATGTGACAGAAGGTGAGCCTTTCGTCTTCTTTGTGTGTTTTACACATACCTAGGAGCGAACATTTGTGTGATGAATATGAATGTTTGTTGTAACAATTTGAATTTGAAGTAACGAGTTCCCTGGCGCAATGAAATCATCGAACACCATAAATACGCCGCACTCGGTCCCCACCACGCCGGTTCTCAGAAACATGGAGAATACAAAGCGGTGGCATTCTGCGCAAACGAACGGACATCCGGATCGTTTCATGAAACTTGAAATAGATCGAATGAGTTTAATAAAGACAATCTCGTATTTCGGACAACGACGACGTATCGGTTGTGTGGGCTTTGGCACGCGAGCGGGGCTTATTAATTCCTGTTCGACGGATATCCGTAAGACCCTCGCAGTGGCGGCTCAGCGTCGCCACAGGCGCTCGCTATTTTTAACTAATGTTATGCCATACCTATTTTATTAGTCGATAAAATTGGTATCGGCTTTTGTAGCATTCTTCATTAATTATTACGGCACACGGTATTGGTTGCTAGTGACTTAAGCTTTCAGTCAACGTTAAGGATTTTGGAGTTCATTGCTCATGAAATGATTGGCTATCAAATATTACCAGTGGCAATGGTTGCAGTATTTTGGGAAATTGTTTTTCTTCTGATGTAAAATTCGCTTATAGCCCATTACGCTGTATCAATTGATAAAATTTATTTTAGTATAAAGTCTCCTTAAAGTATTTTTAATAAACTTAAGAGTATTCTAAGCTCTTTACAAAATAAAGATCATTGGTTTCTGAAACTAGAACGGCAAAGAATTGGAGTCTTTTCTTCTATACTTTTTATATTACTTTTTTTATAGAAGAATCAACGCGTTATATTAGTTGTATCTATGATACTCCTGCCATGTAATTCAAGTGCGTGTTACTCGAGAGTCAAAAGCTAAGTATGTAGGTATTTACGTTTTGTTGAAAGCTGAAGCAATAGTAAGATGATTCAAAGTTTCAAGGCGACTGTCGCTCTGGTGTATCGGCTTAGCACTACATACGCGTCGTGCGTGCAGCGCGGGGCGCCGCTGACTCACCCTGCCCACTCGCCATTCATATTTCCTGTTCGCATTTTTATTATGTCAAATTTCACATAAACGCGTGAGAGCAGATCACAGGCGGCACGCGCCGTGCTATTTGCGGCCGCGGCGTTTTGTGAGAGATGCCGATACTCCCCCGCGATGCTATCGAGCTGTGGAAACGTTCGCATACCTGAATGCTGAACTGGAGTGGACGAATCATAGAGCGCTAATAATAGCAGCGAAAACACTCAATGCTATCCACGTGAAGGCCGTCAACGCGTTTTACAAAAATTATGAAAATACAATCTCGGTTGCCAATAGAAATCATTTGAAATTTATATATATATACGACCGATTTCACGAGCTCCGTGGATGCGTTTACACCGGTTTTCATGGTGTCGCCAGTTCTGAGGTCCTGGGTTCAATGTTCCGTCGGGTCGATTTAAAAATATTTTTATTCTACATTATCTCGGGTCGGGTGTTTGTGGAACTTTCGTTGTGTCTGATTTCATAAAACAAGTACTTTAGCTACTTACTTTAGGATCAGAGCAATGTTGTCCCTATCTCTATGTATGTATTTATTTCACATGACTGAACTGTTATTCTATATAGTTAAAGATATATTGGTTTGTATAATAAATGGTTGCACTTCGTCTAGACCATGAGTCAAAATTGAGCGCCCTCAACAAAGCTTTTCAAGGTGAGGAGTATTTGCAAGCTCTTTGTGATATATGTTCCTGGGTACTGCTACCGACTTCAATAGCTTCACTAAGCTGCCAGACGTAGTCAGTATGTCTGGCAGCAGGCGACGTCTAATTAATTTAGCTTGTGACATAATAACAAAACACTCGTTATAAAACACTCCACTGCGGCAGCACTGGACAACAAACAGCACAACACTGCACAGCACAACAAACTTCTGCGTTTCGTCTGGTGAGTGCAGGTAACCGGAGGCCTACCCCTCCTCCCATGGAGGGGGGGGGGATCACTCTAAGGCCGGCAACGCATCTGCTATGCCTCTGGTATTGCGGGTGTTCATGTGCGGCGGTTATCACTTACCATCACGTGAGCCGCCTGCTCGTTTGCTGGCCTTTTCTATAAAAAAAACATCGCTCGCTTGTGCATTGTACACCGAGCTTTATCTTGTGTAAACAAACCGCGCATCTAATGCCGAAGTATGCATCGCCCTGCGATTGAGATGTACCGGATGTGGTTATTCTATATGTGCTGAATTTAAGTCTAATGCCTGCCGCTGTTTACAATTCATGTTTTTCACTAATATCATATACAATTTTAAATATAAACGTGTGAATGAAAAATAACAAATAAAATTCAATGTTCTTTCCTATCCTATCTTCTAATATTAGAGATATGAAAGTTTGTATGTTTGCAGAGTCTTCTACACTACTACGTTAGTTAAGGTAAAGGCTTGTCGGGAGGTGCGATAATGACAAATATTTATCGCCATTATGTCATGTGCCGCTGAGAACTATGCATAAGCGTTCTTTTTTGCTATGCTGAGGCCCTCATTCAGATCAGCGTTAATTTTTGTATGAAGATTATATAACACTCAACAATATTACAGTATATTTTTAAGATGATATTGTGTAATTTTTTTCCCTGTTTGACAACCCTGCATCCGCCATTAATCACTCGCCGCTCAGCGCGACGTCAGCCAATTCATTTTAATAAGAGGAGTGAAAATCGAACGCTACTTAACCTCCCACTCAAAATTATTAGCACAATTTCCAAAGAGAGTTCCGGATCCAAATGTATAACGCATAAAATAAAATGAAGTGGAAATGTATACGCCAATACGTGGTATTGGACTACTCATATGTTAGGTATTTATTATACGTTAGGTAAGATGTTTATCATCTCCTTTCTGTAATTTTTATTGAATTTTTAAAGCATATGACTTATGCTAAACTTGTTCTTATTAAATTAAAGAGAAAATTCAATAGAATTTATGTATCAGCCAAAGCTCTTCCGAAACCTTTTTGTACGAAAAATGTTTTGGCGCAAAGGTTTTATCTAATATACCAGTTTCTACCCTCGACTTGTTCCGCGCATTATGTCAAATATTGAACATTAATAATATATTGAATTTTGAAAACATTTTTTCTCTTTGCTTTTTTTTACAAAAAGTTCAGCATAACATATATGCCTTAAAATCAATAAAAAATTGCGTAACAAAACTATTTTTTCTATTTCTACTATCTGGCCCCCGCGGTTTAACACAATGCGAAACCCTAGTTGTTGTTTAAAATAAAAGTAATCTAAGTTACTGCTTATAACATCAGCTTTCTGTAAGTCTCGTTAAAATCGATCCAGTCGCAAACATTAGCCGGAAGAAACAACCGGACTGAAAGACAGAAAAAAAAAATTGACCGACTTTGGTCAGAGTACCGCATATAGTTTCATATGCACTGTGAAAAGCTGTTAATTCGGAATTACAAACTTTATTTGTATGTATAGGTAGATAATAAAACATATTTATATTGCGGCATCATTTAACTGTACAGTAATCTTGTGTCCTATAAACTTGCAATACTGTTGCATTATAATTATTATAACATACATTATATATTAACAAACCATTAATCATAATAATGTTTCAGATCACTCCCACGAGAACTATACAATATTTTCAAAAAAAAAAGTAGTTAATGTGCTATTCCAGACAATAATCTATTTGTGTGTCAACTTTTATCCAGATCCGTATACGCCCAATCTTTCACATTTACACAGTGACATTTATAAAATTATCTTCACGCCATTCCTAATACTGTGGTAGACAGAGGTTTTGACAATTAAGTCCTTTAGACCCACCTTATACTGAAGAAATTATTTGGACAATGTGACAGGTGGTGAGCCCGTCGCCGTTTTTATGCCCAAGCCAACGATGTAAATCGTACAAAAGTTTTTTTTTAAACCAATGGTACGAGCCAAAGGTTGTCTGGAAGAAATCGCTTTTAGCGATAAGACCGCCATTTGACAGTCTTACAAAATTTAATATTGTATGTTTTCTGTATTGGTGTGCAATAAAGAGTATTCTATCTATCTACCTATCTCTATCTACGAGCCGGCCACCTGGGGATCGAACTCAGGCATCTTGACTTGAATTCTGATCACTCAACCACTGAGCTATCGTGACTTTATATTTATATATTTGGTCAGTACAAATGTTCGGCACTGCACATAAACTTCGGAGCATGGCGCCGACCGATGGCAATGGGAGCACTCCTATAAAACATTTTATGAAGCCACCTGCCAAGCAACTGCCTCCCCTTTGAGAGCAATGTGAGGTTACAGATCGATTTATCAATACTTAGCGACATTAAACTCCCGTCATAATGATAAAGATTAAAAACCTACACTTGAATGAGAATTTTGTTTCCTGAAACTTATATTCCCTCACTAAACAAATACCTTATATAATAAGGTATTTGTTCAGTGCATTCCATTCTTTTATATAATAAATAGATAGGGGATAACTGAATATAGTCCGAGGTCCGAGGGTAGGATCACTACCGACTAGGCGATCGATTCGTAGAGTTTTTGTGAACATTGGTATTACCTATAGACAACGAAGCACTTAAAATCAAGATCATCGATTACCAGAGAGCAATATTAGCTGAAATTAGTGTCTGTAAATTCGAATACGAGTTAGCATTTACAAATATAATGATTGTACAAATACGTGGTAGTACAAAATCTAATACAGACTTATAATGCAATTTTCATCGAAGTTCTTAAGCATGTCATTCTTTTATTATTGAGTAAAAGAGAAAATTTAAAATCTTTAAAATTTGTCAACTCATAAAAAAATAATACAGAAGGGTTTTTTAAAAGTTGAAGCTTTGCGTACACCGGATGTCGCGTACACCAGATCAATCAGCCGGCCCTATATTTAATGTATGAAGTTTCCGAAGTGCGCAGAAGTGGCGCGCACGTGTCCGACGGGAATATGATCCAGCCCGCGAGCGTCCGCGCAGCCATTGTGTGCAGTTTCATTGTTGCAGCACGCCCGCGGCACCGGCCGAGTGTACTTGAAGGATATTTATTTTTTAATTTCTTTTTGTTGTGTAGATATTCTTAAGTGCGGTCACAGAAATGCGCTCGTATAAACTCAGTTTTATTTTTGTTCTTTAGGAAGATATAAAATATTTAGCTCGAATTTCGAGAGAATTCGAGAGAGATATAAAAATTCACACAGCAATTCAAAATTTATTATATTAGACCTGTAAGTTTTAAATTATTTGCCAGCCCAAATACCAACAATTCTTGATATAATCTGGCACAGAAGTTTGGAAAACGAAATTTATAATTTAATTTGAATACTATATACTATATTTATAATTTAATAGAAACGTAACCTAATAAGTATTACCTACCAATAAGCCTGAACCAATTAACCGAGCTAAGCTCTGCAATCGACGAACAGACAAGTTCTGCCGAAGAGGTGCTGCAGGGTGGTAATACAAGATACCGAAAATGAAGATACAGTGAAAATACAAGGTAGATTATGTACTTATCAATATATTACAATTATACACCTAAGACAGGAATTCTGAAATCAGGTAGACGCCGCCATGTATTTACCTCGCAGGACAAACGCTGAAAATCGTTATTGGGAATATCCGTGACAAATGCTGAGCGCTTTTGTTGTTGATGCTTAACATTTTTGTAGTCACTTTTCCTATCTTATATTTTCATTTATAATCATAATAATAATAATATATCTTCACGCTATTCCCAATACAAGGGTAGACAGAGGTCTAGACAGTTAAATTGTTTGCCCACCTTCCATCGAAGATATTTTTGGGACAACGTGACAGTTGGTGAGCCCGACGCCGTCTTAATTTCGAAGCCGACGATATAATTCGTACATAAGTTTTTTAGAAAACCCCCAATGGCACAAGCCTGTCATGGGATCGAACTCGGGTCTCTCGACTCGAAATTCCGACCACCCAACCACTCGCCTATCGTGACTCTTATCATCGTCGTATAAACAATCGAGAATATCAGATTTAATAATCGAACCACTAACCCAGCAAAGCCGCCAGCGCCAGGAGCACGAGCATGGCGGAGGCAGCGGCGCGCATCGCGCCGCCTCACGCGCACATCGACTCCGCCACGCACAAGCGCAACTCGAAGTTTACAGTCGCCGCACTGACAGGCTGTGGAGCTGGTGTATACAGCTCCGGTCTCAGTTACCTGATGGAACAAAAGGTACAGGATTTTATTCGAGAAGTGTGTAATAGGTCACAATAGTCATCGTAAAGTCACAAATATTACAGAAAATAGGTTTCATTGTGTGGTTATTATTTATCACCATTATCATACAGCATATCACCAATTCACTGCTGAACACTGGCCTCCACAAAAAATGCAACGATCTTGAACTACTTAAGTCAACAATAGCAACACTCTTCTAGTCAGCCATTTTACGAGTACCTCTGCTATGGAGGGCGAGATTTGGTAGAAAGTTGTCTCGAAAATATCTTCGGTGGAAGGTATGTCGAAGGGACTTAATTGTCTAGACTAGACCTTTGTCTACCCCTGTATTGGGAAATGCGTCAAGATATTTTATATTTTTTTTACCTAATATATGATGTAATTGTTATTGCATTTTTAAAGCATGCAGTCATACTGGATTTTGGACTATTGTCATTAAATTAAAGAAAATTTTAATTTACACTAATTTGTCATACAATATTTGATATAATAACACCTGATCTGATTCTAAAGACCACTAATTCACATCTGAAGTAAGCCATGACCTCCAAACGCATGTTGGTAAATAAAATCAATACCTATGCGATAAGAAGTCCGGCCACGTGTGCAGCGCACTGCCACTGCACTTGTGACGTCCCTCCATTTAAATACACGACTCCCCGCGGTGGGAATCGTCCACAACTTTATTTTACTGCCTCAAACATGTACGCGGAGTTTTTATCGTAATTGCTTTCATCTGGCCATAATAAATACCGCCATTAGAGTGACGTAAGCATAGCTTTCGGATTAATTGCCACTATAATATAACACATTTTTTGTCGCCTTTAAATCCATTCCACCGTATGTTTGGCATTTTTTCTATTGCATTCATATTTCAGATGTAAAATTACTTATTGTAAAAGTGCATATTTAGAAACAAGTAAATATAAAATTAAACTGCTAAGATTATACATAATACTTATACGTCTAGAGTATTTATAATATGTGTATGTGATTTTATCACATGGCGTAAACAGATTGAATTTATTGCCTTGTGCTCATCGTGCCCAAAAATAAGACACTTTTCGTTGGTGAATACTTAATCTAATATAAACAATATGGATCGGCTTTTTACATCCTCGTTACCTAATTAACAGGAGTAACTGACAGTCGATCAGGACAAGTATATCATCATTAATTTTTTTATATTAGCTTTTTATATTATTATTTTAGATATCGGTAAAGATTGATTTCCCTACAATAATAATCTCATTTGTGGATGTACCTTGGATTCCCTTTGGATAGGTTGTTCCCTTTTCCGATTGCCCTACCTACCATTCTGGCAATAATGGTGTTGAAAATCTGGTGCTGCAAATCTGGTGTTGATGACTGCTCTGCCTCTAATTACAATACAACATCTCAAATGAAATAGGCAACGAGTGTAAATCTAAATAGTTAGCATTGTCTCGACATAGTATTTATAGCTCGTATCTCTTGAAATAAAACCTTTCTCTACAAAACGTGGCATTCCGGATATATTTAGGATCACAGGAATTGTAGCAACGACAGTCTCCCTACACTTAGATAGCTGATGTCAGGGTTGTCATCCACGAGTTTTTATCTAAGAATTAATATTTAAGACGTGATCAACAAAGGAGAAGCTTCGTCTGTATGCTATAAACTGTAATGGCTATAAGCCATAAACTCGAGTAGAGTAAAGAACTCGGTAGCCTAGTTGGTAGTAACTCTACCTTCGAAGTCAAAAGTTTCGGTTTCGAATACTGCCAGGGGTAAACATTAGTGTGATAAATATTAATGTTTGTATTTGAGTCCTAGATATTTAAATGTACCTATTTATAATTATTTGTCTACTTAGGCGATGTATATGTATATCATTATCGTCAGATAGGGAACCCTACTTTGGACTGGACGTTTGTAATTCTTCAATAAAATTGAATATACAAAAGATGCTTAATATGCAATTTTAACACACCTCACGTGAAATGTGTTGTTTTAATAAATTCCTATAGAAAAATGATATTTACGTTTCACAAATCAATGAGTAATTTGTTTGAATTAATTTAACGCCACAAGCGAGGAAATTCACAGTAAACAACCAGACAGGATTTCAGGATTTCCCACAATATGAAACTTCGAGATATTTACATCTACATATCACACGTGAAGAAGTGGTTGGTGGCCGGCACTCCTCGGCGAGTACATCAGCAGGGTCGCGGAGCGCGAGGGGTTGGTGGGGGAGATGGGGGGGGGGGTGCGGAGCTTTCGCGGTCGACGTCGACGTCTATTTGCACGGGACAGCTGCGCACGCGCCGCTCAGAGACACGCGGCGCGCTCGTTAAACGGATTAGCTGCGGTTTGATTTATCTAACAAACTATAGCTAATGACATTAATTGGTGACTTTTTACCAGCCGCCACCGAACGAATTCGTTGATCCATTTTCTTTGTCAAACAGCTAATGTGTTATCCGTTGTCAAACAGCTAATTATTTTGAACATTTGGATATCTAACGTTCAAACCTGTAACATTCGTAGGAAGACTATTCCGCTTAGCTTGGTGTAAAAGGGATAGCATTTATTATAGAATCCTAGCAATTTATTTAGACATACGATCCACGACGACGTACAATACCTGACGATCCTCGCGTCACAAAATAATTACTAAGTGCTATGAATGATCTAAAACAAAACGCGTCAATTTCTGTTCCCAGTTTCTACACCACGCAGCTTTCCTTTGTTAATAAGTCACGATAGCCGAGTTGTTGGGTGGTCGGAATTTCGAGTCGAGAGACCCGAATTCGATCCCCAGGTGGCAGTACCAATGAGTTTTTCAAAAACTTATGTACGAATTTCATCGTTGGCTTGGACATAAAGGCGGCGACGGGCTCACCACCTGTCACGTTGTTCCGAAAATATCTTCGGTGGAAGGTGGGTCAAAGGGACTTAATTGTCTAGAGTTGACCTCTGTCCACCCCTGTATTGGGAATTGCGTGAAGATATTATAAATAAAGTTTAAAAATTACTTAATCGCAGGTACTTATGCACACAAGACTCATGTCACATATTTACGAAAGAATATATGAGTTTTTTTTATACATTTTTAGAACAACGTGACACATGATGAGTCCAACTTACGTCCAAGCCAAAGATATAATAAATAAATAAATACCTACAATAATAAAGACAACATCGCATACATTGCTTCGATCCCAATGGAAGATGCTAAAACACTTGAGGTATGGGAGTCGGAAACAACGAAGGCACCAAAAACACTCAGACCCGAGAAAATGTAGAAAAAGTGGTTTTTCTACATTGTCCCGACCGGGAATCGAACCCGGGACCTCGAGATGGCTACACCTTGAAAACCGGTGTTTACGTGACTCGTCCACGGAGGTCTTCGGAGGATTAAAATCATACATAATTATTGAAAAAACCCATTCGTACGAGTCTGCCATCTGGTGATCGAACTCGGGTCTATTAACCTGGATTCCGATCACTCGATCACCTAACTACTATAATAGTTAGTTAGCTGCCATAGTTTAAATTAAAAAATGTTCCATTCAATGACCCATTTGTTAGAGGTTGTAAGAGATTTTGGATGAGAGCGAAATATTTTTTGCGCTAGTCGTCTCTTTCCTATACCGAACATCAAAAGTCTCGCCTGGACATCTGCTTCTAAGATATTGCTATGAGTATGCGTCAGAAATATTCGTGGAAACTTAGCATGTGTGCTGGAAGCATTACGTTCACATGTTTTAAGTTCTCAATTATCTTCAGTTTCGGTTACGATAAACTGAGACAACAATGTCCAGTGGCTAAAATCGACCTCTCAATGTGTTGAGGTGCGTAAATGGAATGGATTTCTGTGAGATTCTAAGTCGAGGTTGGCCAGGATCTTATTATTTATATTTCGCACAGCATTCAAAGTTATTGAAAATGTGTTCAGTCAGTACCTTAATATTTATCGGTCAAATTTCGTAAATTTTTATAAAACTATTAGACCACAGTAAATAAAAGGATATGGAGCCTAACGAACTAACATAAGCATGGATTAAGAACTTATAGAGTAATAGATAGAATAGAAATAGAATAGAATAGATAGAATAGATATAATCGCTACGCTTCGCAAGCGGATTAGCGATCACATTACCATATGTGATCGCTACGTTCCGATAGGCTCATCAGCTATCACGTTGTCCCAAAGTCAGTCTTCGGTAATTGTCTAGACCTCTCTCTACCCCAGTATTGGGAAAGGCCTGAAGATATTTTTTTATTACCAGATTCGTTAATTGACTCAGGCGTTACTTTGCGGAAATTCATTAGATTCAGAGAACTTGACTCTGCGGTCGCTCATCGTAGAGTCTACTCGCTTGAATGCCTTGTATTGAGGCGAAACACGTGTCGCGTTTTCGGTGGTAGTATATGTTACCGGGTTTGAGTGTAGTGGTGGTGGTGGTGGTGCATACAGTGGAATTAGTGCATGCATCTGTGGGAGGGAGGGTGGTGCTCTTCTTCTCTTCGGACCAGGTAACATATACCTTTTTATATTTGCATGCGGAGGGTTGCGAAGTAATTTTTTCAATAACAACTTTACCAGATTCGTGTGCATTCCAGGTGATTTAAGTTACAAAAAGTAAACTTTTTGTATCTTATATCACCTGGAATTCTGAATTTAATATTACCTTCTTTAGCGAATTGTAAAAGATTTAGCTAACACATTAAACGATTTCACCTATAACGTATAAATTAGAAGTACAAATTTAATCTGGCCACAAACTATTTATAAATGTACAGTTAAATAACTCTCAGTGAGATTTTCACAATCTCAAAGAAAACAGAGATCCCCGTAAAGGTAATTCATCGCAATAATATTATTAGAAACGCGAATGTTGTTATGTGAATTTTTGTTACTTTTTCACTGTAACGACTCAATGCATTTCAATAACATTTAAATGGATATAGCTTATATTCTGAATTAACGTTAAGTACCTTTTTTATTTTTATTTTTTTATAAACAAGACTAATTAGACGTAATAAATAACTATTCCCGTAACTATTAAACTAAAGGGCACACAATTAAAGAGACACATAAAACTTCTACAGAAAACGGTGCAACCGAGTGGTCGGGTGATTGGAATTCGAGTCAAGATACGCGTTCGATTCCCAGGTAGAATGCTCGTTTCAATAGGTAAAAACTTATGTACGATTTATATAGTTGGCGACAGGCTCACCATCTGTCATATTGTCCCAAATAAGGTCTTCGGTGAAAGGTGGGTCGAAAGGACTCAATTGTCTAGACCTCTGTATACCCCAGTATTGGGAATGGCGTGAAGATATTTTAATAGTTTCAGTATTCATTTAAAATTTTCTAAATCTTTTATTATTACGAACCGACATTTAGGTGTAGATATAGCAGCTTTGGTCGTTCATATGCCTCTCTATCTATCAAAACACGTATGAGATCATAAATATTCGCCAGAAGCTATCAAAAAGACTACAGTATGTGGCAAATGTTACAAGCAGCGTAAATGTTTAAAACGACGAAGTTGTGTGCTGTCACTGGAACATTCTGACAAAGGGGCCGGTCATGTGATAGCAACATGAGGAAGGACCGAAATAGACGTGCGGGAAAGTGTCCGCTTTCCAAACTGATTGACGCGCGTTTGATTCTAACATCGGGAAAAAAATGGAAAATCTAAATTGATTCCCGGATTATTCTATATCCCGGATAATTAAACCAAACGGTCTACGGTATTTTGAATACACAGAAATAATGCCTAGTGAGACCGCAATTGTAATACCGCTAACATTTTAAGAAGTAAAATAATATAAGAATGCGTGAGTGTCTCTTCCGCCTGTCACAGCTGTCTAAAAATAAATAGTGGTTGGGTTCTGTCTTGTTTTAGTTTGTTGCCATTATTTGCTATTGTCAGAATACTTCACACATTTTACCGTACTGAACTTATTTATTTTAACACCATGTGTTGGGACAAAAGCGATGTCCCAATGTAAAAAATTTACTAACTTAATTTTTAAATACTAGTATAGACAAATTCGTCAGTCCTGGAAAGCAGCGTCATCCTGAAATGTTAATTCTCATCCCTTTGCTTAGCGAAGCATGCGTTTCGTTCATGAACGCCTTGTAGTAAACTGTTACTAAACTTGTTAGTAAACTTGTTGTAACTGTCAGGGCGTTGCCCTGTAGTCAGAGTTTCGCAATGGGCTAAAAATCATACAGAGACACAAGGCGCCCTATGCTCTTAGTTTGCAAGCGACTTAGATACAAGTTCCACCGTAGTTTGCGACCTAAAACTAGAATTTTTTTTAGGAGTAGCGACACCATGAAAACTAGTATGTACGCCGCTAGTCCACAGAGGTCGTTAGTCCTCGTTTGTTATTAATGACATGTTTTATAACTATGCTCATCTTTGTATCAATTTTCGACCCGTGTGGAGATATTTACGTAATTTATTCCTCAGCCCAACAGTTACTGTGACCACGTCCGTCCGACTCTCTGCTCTATGCAGTTTACGTTCAATCTGTGAACTGTCAAGTTTAACGAGTTTTTCATGATTTTATACGATGCGTAATTTTACGAGGGCGATAAATTGGCGTGTCCTCGATCCTTACCAACGCGACCCGAACGGGCCGGATGTGATCGCCATGTCCAAAAACCGGCTATAATGAGCTATATGAAATTTATGTAAATATAATGGAATCGGATATTTATACACCTTATGTTCCGTGTGTATCGTCTCGTACGACTGAGGGTTAAAATAGTAACGATTATCGACAGATGGCGGGATAATCATCCCGATGGCAATAATGATTACCGTAAATAGAAAAACCATAGCAATAATACCATAATCAACAAATCCCTAGCAATAATGAGGAGACCGGGAAGGTCGTTACCATCTAATTTGCAAGGTCTAGGCACCTTGTGTTGCGATCTCCATGACGTTGCAATTATGAGGAGTCCTCCCTTACGGGAGAGTTTTAATAATGCCTTGAACTTTGATACTCTAATAAATCTTTGAATTAATTTTTTATAAAACATAGTTAATAGGAAATAAAGCCGGCAATAGGTTAACCATTTGTGACGTTATTCCAAAAAAAAATCCCTACATAAAAAGTCTTTGGTGAAAGGAGGGTCACGTAATAATAGTCTGCACCTCTGTCTTCCCCCGTATAGACAATAGCTTAAAAAAATTTTGAAAAGAAAAAAAAAAAAGAATCGAAACAGAGAAGCCTTTATGTTAGTGAGAGTGGCTCTACATTGAAACCTGCGAAACTCACTCAACTCTTTAATGTAGTTTTTGTTGAATTACTTTTAAGGGAGAAAACTTTAAAGTTTTACTTTAAATGTCTCATATATAACTACTAACATACACGTTACCGAAATTCCAATAATTATTATTAGAATGAGGCGCTACCTCGCGTTGTAACGGAACCTTGAGAGCTGCGTGAGACGACTCGAATACTTTTGGTGTTGTTTAAATGGATGTCAAAGTTTTAAAATAAACGCGCGCCAAGCCGCGGCACGCGTAGCTTCTCTAGCAGGCATTAACCCATAGATCGTTCTTCAGCTAGGCGACCTAACAATAGAACTCTCAAAATAGGCTCCACGCGCGTAGCCTAAATTTAAATGCATCGCCCGCTCGTATTTTGAAATGTCAAAGAGCTTTAATATTATAATTTGTGGGAGCGAGCTTTTACGAGGCTTCCCCCTCGCGGATTCTTTTGATATCAATCCGCGCAATATTTGTGTAAAATTAGATTCTATAAACCTAATACTAAGTATATAATCCCGTAAAACGTGTAGCCAAATCCGTGCTGTTTCGTAACCTGAACATTTATTGCTTACGTTATTTATATTACGTTTCATACGCTTTTATTGGTAACGCTAAACATTAAATGATGCATTATTTATTCTAAGTGACAAAAACGTCACGTTAGCGGAGTATTCGACGATTATTCGACTCGGAATATCCGATATCGATGGCACCAATGTATTTCATCGTAGCTAAATATTTGTATTATTCCCTTCAAAGCCAACTGTCACGTTGTCCTGAATTTGCTGTGGAAAAGTTAAAACCTAGCATTAACACCTCTACGCCATAAAATATAGTCAGATCCTTTGTAGACCTTAGCCTGGCTTTTTTATAATCGAATCGCCAAATCGATAATCATGCTACAAATTAAACATTCATTTGACGTATTATTGCAAACTTTTATTATATTTAACTTTTTATTTCATGACAATGACTTTGTTCAGAAATTTTCTACTTAGTACTAAAATACCAAGACTTGAATATTAAAGAGGAGAAAAACGAAATATATTCACGCCATTCTCAATACTAGGGTAGAAAAATCTCTAGACAATTTAGGTCTTTCGATCCGCCTTTCACCGAAAACATTACTTGGGACAACGTGACAGGTGGTGAGTCTGTCGGCGTCTTTATGTCCAAGCCAATGTTATAAATCATACATTGATAAAAGCCATTGGGATGAGCCTACCATATGAGAATTGAATTCAGGTCTCTTGACTCAAATTCGGAATACCTAACCAGTCGGCTATCATGACTACTTAACTACTAAAAAGACGATTGAAATTTGGCTCAGAGTAATGACCATCGAGAGCGCCTGAGTTGGATTTAGTGACGAGTTTAAAGGTGGAAAGAGGATCAAGAAAGTAAACAAAAGGAAAAGGAAAAGTGAGAAGAGGTCTTCAAGTGGAAGCGGAGGATTTGAAGAGTTGAAATAAAGATAAGGATGAAGTATCTGCCTTCCTAGCTTCAATCCTACATCCCAAAGCTTTGAATGACTCAACAATATGACGCAACATATATTCCTTAAGATTTTGTTAATCTATCATTTAATTGATCCTGACATGTTAGTCGCAAAGCTCAGAAATATTACTATGCATAGATTTTATCTCAGTTCGTAATTTCAGATTCTCGCTATTACAAGAAAAAAATTAGGAACAAAATATTCAGCATTTATAAAATAAAATTAAGCAAGCAATGTGTCACTATCATGTTTTCCATAACTAAAAAATAAACTAAGTTTTGGTAAAATGGCCTCAAATATATTTATCCGCAACACAAACGTATCCCTTATTAAGAAACTTAGTATTAAAACATTAAATCAAACCAACTAATCTATCATGTTTACTGCATTATGTACTGTTATATTTTTATGATCCATAAAAGCACGGTAGGTGTAGAAAATTGTAACGCTTTCGTTTTAAACAAAACAACAACTACAAAACTTTTTCGTAGAGTTGTCAACAAATAAACTCCACCTTTTGCCAAAATTTGAAAGTTTTAGGTCGGTTTAAAATATAATTTTAAAAAACTAGAGCATTCTTAGTGACAAGTGGTCAATACAATTAGTACAGTTGTAATTTAAAACAGGTCAACCGTAAATTTCAGCGCACGGTGACATTCTTCTAATGTCTCAGCTCACAACACCCAAGTTCTAAAACTATCGAGCAACTAAACCGGTTAAACTAATAAATCTGGATGTGCAAGTGAGCCGTGTCGGCGAGGTTAAGCAGGTTAAGCGCCGCTGACAGACTTAATTGACTCACCCTATATCGTAAATTGTGATGAACCGGGACAAGAGGAAGCACGCGCGTACTCCGATGGCACTGGTAGAGACACTGCACTATGAACACGTTCAAACTCTATGCGGGTCGGCGCAGTACTAGCGCGGCGCGCGCGTAGCTGCGTAGCGCGCTCGAGCTTAGAGGTTACTGTAGTACGCTCTACGTAGGCACACATGCGTGTACGCACACTGACACAAGACTTTTTTATTATGAAAGCAGAATAGGGGTAAATTGTAAAGCAGGGCTGTGTTTAATAAGATTTACTAGAGAGGGCCCACCCTGGAGTTTGCTGATACAAGTCAAAGTAGATTTCTTTATTTACGGTCAACTAGATTTTAGAACAATATTTTCACAACTTAACTCCAATACAACCTATATATGACACAACACCTGGACCGTGGACTTTCTAATTAGATGACAAGCAAGAAAAAATATTTTCACGCCATTCCCAATACTGGGTCAGACAGAGGCCCAGAAAATTAAGTCTTCTTGACCCACCTTTCATCGAAGACTTTTTTTTTGTGATGTGATAGGTGGCGAAGCTGTGGACTTATTTATGTTCAAGTAAACAATATTAATCTTCACACACATACCTCATATATAAGTTTTGAAAATACGCATTGTTACGAGCCCACCACCTGGGGATCGAATTCGGGTCTCTTTATACGAATTCTCATTTGAGTTACTACTCATTGTTGTAATGTTTATATACAGTCGTGATCATAGAATATAATTGTTGTATGTATTGTCTATGGTTGTATCAGACAGACATGCACACATACATGCTGCCAGTTGCTAATTCGTTTGGCTTTTGAAATTGAAAAAGTCCTCGCTGGAAACTGCTGGAAGCCACTAGGCTCTACAACCGGTTTTCTATTGCAACACGTTAATGATGACCTCTGTTGTCTAATGATGTTTCTTTATTACTAATTTTACCAACTGAATGCCCATGACAAACAATTCACTGCAAGATTTATTATACTAAATAACTAACAGACGTACATAACATACATATGTAGGGACAACATCATACGTATTACTCTGATCCCAAATTAAATAGCTAAAACACTTGTGTTATGGAATCGGAAATAACTACTCGTGAGGTACCATATACACCCAGACACGAGAAGATGTAGAAAGAGATGTATTAACCGTTCGGGAATCAATACATGGAGCGCAACGCTGAGGATACTGATGAGTATCGTAGTAGATAAATAAATATCTTCACGCAATTCCCAATACAGGGATAGACAGAGGTCTAGTCTAGACAAACTAGTCCCTTTGACCCACCTTCCACAGAAGATATTTTTGGGACAACGTAACAGGTGGTGAGACCGTCGCCGTCTTTATGTTTGGACATAAAGACGGCGACGGGCTCGCACATAGTACGTACGTCGTTAAAAGTCACGATAGCCGAGTGGTTGGGTGGTCGGAATTTCGAGTCAAGAGACCCGAGTTCGATCCTCAGGTGGCAGTACCAATGAGTTTTTCAAAAACTTATGTACGAATTACATCGTTGGCTTGGACATTAAGACGGTGGCGGGCTCTCCACCTGTCACGTTGTCCCGAAAATATCTTCGGTGGAAGGTGGGTCAAAGGGACTTAATTGTCTAGATTAGACCTCTGCCTACCCCTGTATTGGGAATTGCGTGAAGATATTTATATAATTTGTTTTATTTTATAACACATACGTTTTAAAACCTATGAAATAACTTAAAATAATATTACTGCTAATTGTTGGGGCTTGGTCATACGTCTCACACCCGTCTGTCCGTTTACTTCACGCACGCATTCTCCAAACTACCCTCTGGATCGCAGCCATCTGCCGTCGTGATATGAACAATAATAATTAACAGTAGTGCTGACGTGCTCCTGCTCATTCTTCGCCGAGGGCGGGCGCTCGTCATGCGGGAGAGCCCACACGCAATTAGTAGCTAACGTAAGTTCTTTTGTCCTTACAACATGGGAAAGAAATTGATCAATGTAAAATGATGTTCTGTGAAGCTTTACTTTTTAAACCACTTTAAAAAAAATTATTTGAGGCGGTGTCGATGTAACAGCCTATCTCAAAAAATTAAGTCTTTTCGGCCCACCATTCACCGAAGACAATTTTTGGGACAATATGACAGGTGGTGAGCCAGTCGTACTCTTTGTATCCAACCCAACGATATAAATCGTACATAAGTTTTGAAAAAAAAAAAAACCATTGATGGGAGTTTACCACCTGGGGATCGAACTCGAGTCCCTTAACACAAATTCCGATCATCAAACCACAAGGCTATCGTGACTATAACATGTAAAAGTGATATTTAACATGTACAAGTGTATAAACCACGAGAAGAAGGGAATTGGTTTGTTCTTACTCTTCATATAATTGGTAATAGATGAGTCGTGAGATTTATTTCAATTAAATTTAGTTCAATTGAAACATATTAGTGTTTTGAACGTGTAGGAATAGAGTCGTAACGTAATTTTAAAACACCCCGCTGACATAACAAGTGAGTTAAGTTTATTAATTGGGTTAATTTTTATTAACGACTACCCGTGGTTTTGTCCGGTCCGGAGATAGTTCTTAATTAAGTTTAAATAAGACTTACTTACATACTATTTAATGGTACATATAACTGTTAAAAATTTATTTAATTTCATTTTTATTGAGTCCATGTGGATTTCTACAAAGACAAAATTGCTTAGTTGGTAGGGATCTCTAGCCTTAGCTTAAGACTATGGGTTTGAATCCCACTACGGCCAACTTAAATAATTAAAAAAACTCAATCAAATGATTAATACGCAATTCCCGATACAGGGGTAGACAGAGGTCTAGACCATTTAAACTTAAGATGTTTTGACCCATCTTTCACCGAAGACATTTTTTGGGACAATCAATTAATACGCCTGGAGGATCAAACTCGGGTCTCCTGAATCGAATTCCGATAACCCAACCAGTCCACTATCGTGACTTATTTATTAGGATTACACATCCTAATAAATAAGTCATACACAAAATCCGCTTGGCTTTGGTCCTAAAAGGTTCCTAAAGCATTTTTACCCAACTTTATATCCCGAAGCTCCCACGTGAACGAGAAATATTTATTTATTATTTTATTGCCATAGTAACAGTATTTTGTGCCCAAAGATGTATATTTTGGACGTCGTATATCTTAAAAAAAAACAATTAAAAAAATAAACGCGACACATTTTTGTTCTCTCTCATTACGAAGCGGTGGCAGATTGTGTAAAACAATTTAAAAGTGACATTCGACCAATAATATGAACGTTCCTTCACCGAAGAAACGAGAATTTTCACTCCTTACAAATGATTTTGGTGACGGAGCGCCTGCTTGATACATCGTCACGGTTCGTATTAAAAGTTAAAAAATGTTTCACGGCCGTCGCCAAATAACTTAACTGAAGCACGTGGCTCCGTTTCAGTGTTATTTTTTGCGTTAGAATTGCTTATTTCATGGTATAAGAATTGAAGAAACACTGTTATGTATTCTAAATAATTGAATATTATGTATTCGTTGATTAAGAATACATTTTGTACTGTCATCAATGTTGATTCTATAATGTATTGACAATACGCAATTAATGGGTGTTTTTATCAAACAGTACGTAAACACTACGTCAGTAGTGCTATCGTATGCGGATTAAATTACTTCATAAAAAAATAAAAAAAAAGTCCACATTAGTGTTATATTTAATCCATAGTTGAAAAAAAAGCCCGGTTTGTTTAGAAAATGATTATGGAAAAGCTGTTATATGAGAGTTTTCTTTATTTTTTTAATATAATTAAGCCACGATGTAGCGGCTTATCACTATAAATATATAGCATTAGCTTTAGTGACTTGGAATTCGAATCAGGAGGCCCGAATTCAATCCCCAGGAGGACAGATATAATTTAAATGTTTTTTTTTTTAATTAATGTGCGATTTATATCGTTAGCTTTGACATAATGACGGCGACAGATTCGTCATCTATCCTGTTGTCCCAAAAAATAAGCTCGAACCCAGCAGACCGTTGATCGAAGTGACTCAATTGTATGGACCTCTGAGGGCCAAAATATTGGTATAAGCACAAAGAAAAAATGAAATATCAATTAGTAATCAAGACTTATCTTTTAATGTAATATTCTTAATTATTAATTTATATTTTAATTATTGGTCGTGTGGTAATAGAGTAAGAATATTGCCACTACCTTTCTTCCCGTGGGTATCGTAAGAGGCGACTAAGGGAAACAACCTTGAATAATGTTATGGCAACCGATAGATGGCGGGATAACCATCTCTAAAAGTATCAGAACAAGATGGGCAGCAGCGTCTGAGGTCGAAATGGTCTGCAACTACGATCGCCAATCCGCCTACCAAGCGGGGCGATTACGGCAAATCCTCCCTAGGGGAGAGGCCTATGTCCTACAGTGGATTTTAACAAGCCGTTATGTATGTATGTAAGTATGTATTTTAGGTTACTCTGTAAATACTTTAAATCTATAAAATCCACTTACTTATAACAATAAAATCGAGCCATGGTTCCCACGCACACAACGACTTACTCAAATTCAAAACAAAGTTCCGAGTTTATTTTGAATGTGGCACTGTTTACATATAGCAACAGTCGGGTCGACAGACTGAAATAACTAAAACGTCGACTGATTTTTAAAATTATAACGATATTTAAACGTCCATTACGTAATTTAAATATATATTTTTATTTCGTTTAATATTCAAGAGGCAGTGTACAAGGATAATATTAAATAGTCTTAGTTTTTATCGTAAAGAAACTTATTTGTGTGTGTATCTACTTGTTGACAGAATGTGTGATTAATGAGCGCGCGATGATTTTCAAATGACTTATTACTCGTCGTTCCTGCATATAATTTATTCGGCAATTAAAAATAAAGATTTGTATAATTTCTAAAATAAACAAAATTCATATTAAAATATTTTCACGTAATTCTCAATACTGGGGATAGTATTATAAACGAAGCAACTAGACAGGGATGCTAACAATTAAGTCTTTCGACCCAAATTTTCACCGAAGACATTTTTGGGACATCGTGAATGTGTGAATCGGCGATGTGGTTCGCCACCCATCACGTCTCGTTTCTCGCGGGGGCGAAAAGCGGCCCATGGAGAGCCGCTTCGCTACGTTGAATGTAAGAGGAGGAATGGATGGTAAGGTAGATGAAGTATGTCAGATGATGGACGAACGATGTATAGATATCCTGTGCGTGAACGAAACCAAGAGGAAAGGATGTGACACCACGGTTCATGGTCCCTACACGGCATACTGGTCGGGAGTCCCCCAAACCAGCCGAGGCTGTCAGGGAGTTGGTGTGATTCTTTCCTCTCGAATAGTTGAATGTGTGATAGAGCATGAATGTGTAAGCCCAAGACTCCTCTGGGTTAGGTTAAAAGTTGGACTCACCCGCTTGTTTATCCTTGGGGTTTATGCACCGACGGATCTGCGAGGGGGTGGGTCATTAAAAGCCCAAAAAGAGAGAGAGGAATTTTGGGATAGCATGAGAGAGGTCTTGAATAAATGCGGAGAAAATGAACGGATCGTGATGTTAGGGGACTTTAATGGGTGGGTTGGAGTAAAGCGTGATGGGTATGAAGGAGTACTGGGTACATTTGGGGACGAGAGAGTGAACGAAAATGGGAGAAGCCTACTTGAAGTATGCTTGGAATGGAATCTGTGCGTGGCCAATACAATGTTTGATCACAAAAAAGATCCATTTGTATACAAGAATTGAGGGTGAGTCTAGAAGTATAATTGATTTTGTTATTGTGGATCAAAGATTGAGGAAGAACCTGCTAGACACTCGAGCATACCGCGGTGTAGGCCTTGACACAGACCACTTCCTGGTCATAGCCCGAATACATGGCATCTTTAAACTTTGGCGACACCGAGGAGCCGAGCCTACGAGTGTTTTGGACAGAATAAAAGTGGAAAATCTATAAGAAAAAGATAAGAAAGACGAGTATGTAGAGAAACTAATAGAAAGTTTTAAAGGCATAGAAGAGATATGTGTGATTGAAGATTTGTGGGAGACATTTAAGAAAGGAGTCGTGAATGTTGCTGTTGAGGTATGCGGAGTAGCTAAACGGAGGAAAGGAAGAAAGAAGTATAATGTGGATGGATAAAGATGTACAAAAGGCTGTGCAAGAAAAGAAGAAAGCGTGGTTGGATTGGTTAGCAACAAAAGCTAACCAAAAACTTCAAAAGGCGACGAATGACGAGATAAAGGAAGCGAGAAAGAAGTATAAAAGATTCAAATCAGCTGCGAAAGATGTTGTGACTAGAAAGAAAGAAGAACAAAAGGATGATTTTGATAGGAGGCTCACTGAAGATTTCCAGTCAAACATCAAGTTTTTCTGGAAAACCGTCAATACAGCCAGAGGAAAAACCTCTACCTCGGAGCTGAATACAATCAGGAGTCAAGATGGGAGCATTATAAAAGGAGAAGAATATGTGTTAAAGAGATGGAAAGAGTATTTTGAATGTTTATTTGAAAGAGAGGAAGTGCAGGTACAACACCCGGCACCTTCCATGGTTAATATAAATGTTGATGACAGTGAGATAAGCGTGGATGAAATAGTAAAAGCGTTGAAAAGTATGAGATTTGGTAAGGCTGCCGGATATGATAGGATTACCGTCGAGATGCTGAGGACTGGACAGGGCTTAGTGGCTAGTCAGCTGTACCGCCTTTTCAATATGTGCTGGCAAAACGGGCAAGTACCGGGAGACTGGTGCAAAGCCGTAATCGTGCCATTACATAAGGGAAAGGGGTCACGGCAGGACTGTGTAAATTACCGCGGTATAAGCCTTCTCAGCGTCGTCGGTAAATTGTATGCGAAAGTGTTGATTGAAAGGGTTGTGAATGAAACGGACGAAAAAGTATGGGATGCACAAGCGGGATTTAGAAAGGGAATGGAGTGTACGGATCAGGTCTTTTCCTTGCGGTGCATAGCCGAAAAGTGTCTGGCTAAAAACCAGAAGGTCTATTGCACGTTCGTGGATTTAGAAAAGGCCTATGATAGAGTGGTGAGGAATGAATTGTGGTCAGCATTGTCCGTGAAAGGTGTCAGCAGTATCCTCATACGAGCATTGCAATCTCTTTATAGGGATTCCTGTGCTTGTGTAAGGATAAACGGGGCGTACACTGAATGGTTTAATATCGAAAAGGTGTTAGACAGGGATGTGTAGCGTCACCGTGGCTGTTTAATCTGTTTATGGACAATTGCTTGACAGATTTAAAAGAGAATGAAAGTGGGAGGAGATGCAGGAGATGGTAACTGCTATGAGTGAAGATTTTGTTAGGAAGGGGATGAAGATGAATGTAAAGAAGACGAAAGTAATGGTGTTTGAAAGAGATGAGGTCATGACAGACTGCAATATAGTGATTGGAGATGAACAAATTGAACAGGTGAATGAGTTTGTGTATCTGGGTTCAAAGTTCACAAGAGATGGAAAGTGAGAGAGTGATATTGAAAGAAGAGTGAATGCAGGAAACATGGTGAACGGAGCTTTGCACTCCTTTATGAGCAGTCGGATGGTGTCTAACAAGGCTCGTTTGGCTGTGCATAGGGGAGTTTTGGTTCCGACACTCATGTACGGAAGTGAAAGTTGGGTATGGTAGAAGAAACATGAAAGCAGAGTAAATGCAGTTGAGATGAGAGCATTAAGAAGTATGTTAGGAGTTAAACTGAGCGACAGGATAAGGAATGGTGAAATAAGGAAACGTTGTGGTCTGAAAGAAGATGTAGTGACTAAAATTGAGAAAGGTATGCTGAGATGGTTTGGCCATGTCGAGAGAATGAATGAAGAACGATTGACGAAAAAAGCATATAAGGCGAGTGTGAATGGAAGTGTAGGAAGGGGAAGACCTAGGCGGACGTTTCAAGACCAAATCAGGGACGTCCTGAAAAAAGGCCAGGTCAAGAGTACCCTGAATCGAAGAGAATGTACGAAGGGAATAATGAAAGTGGACGAAGCGAAACAAGTATGTAAGGATCGTAGCAAGTGGAAAGAAGTGGTCTCTGCCTACCCCTACGGGAAAGAGGCGTGATGATATGTATGTATGTATGTATGTGAATATTACATATTTACTTTAATTAATTACTTTTATTTATCTTCTGTTATCTTGATAAATATATCGTACATAAGTTTTAAAATAACTTATTGATACGAGCCTTCCCGGGTTTAACTCGGGTCTCTTGATTCAAATTCCGATCACTCAACCACTCCGCTATCGTGATGTACAAAATTCATATTTATATATACATAATAAATAAAGTATTGCAGTTAAACTTATGTTTGAATTATATCGTTAGCTTGGACATAAAGACGGCGACGTACTCACTATCGGTCACGTTGTCCCGAAAATATCTTCGGTGGAAGGTTGGTCGAAAGAACTTAATTGTCTAGACTCGACCTCTGTCTATCCCTGTATTGGAAATTGCGTAAAGATATTTATTATTATTGTTATTACAGTTAAAGATTTTTACAACTTGAAACAGTAGAACATAAACACAACAAGCTCAAGCCCTTTGAATGGCGTGCTTTGAAGTCAGATCTAACCATCGTGAACCTCAAATGTAATTAACTAAGCAATAATTCAAAATTCGAAGGCCCGTAATCTTTTCTTTTTTACAATGACAAATGTGAATTGACTTTCCGTAACAAGCACTTGGTTCGGATGAATAGATAATCTAAATAGGCGCGTCAGAGCGCCCGGGGTTGCCATTGTAAGCATTGTAACAATAACATTACGGCGCCGATGTTTGAGTTATTTATTTGTCTAAGGCACGTGGGGGCAGGTCGCGCGCTGCGCCCGAAATATTTCCAATTGTTATGCTAATGACTCTATTTCACCCTCTCGATGTAGTGTTTTATGTGTTTTAATTTTAATGAAAATTTAAATTAGCCCTTCGTGTTCTGCGTTAAATTAAATAAGGGATCTTAAAGCACTCCAATATTTCATAACACTTTCTATATTAATATTTAAATAGTAATATTATAACTATTTGATTAAAAAACATTTATAATAAATTAAACAATCTTCAAAAAGTACAAGTACATTCAGTTAATAGAGGCTGTTATATCGACACTGCCTTGAACCACATCAGTAAGTTCTGTTTAGTAGAATATTTTATTCAAATTAAGTAACCAGTTTAGCTTAGAACAGTCACGATAGTCGTGTGGTTGGGTGGTCGGAATTTCGAGTCGAGAGACCCGAGTTCAATCCCCAGGTGGCGGCTTGTACCAATGGGTTTTTTTCAAAAACATATGTACGAATTATATATTTGGCTTGTACATTAAGACGGCGATGGGCTCACCACCTGTCACATTGTCCCAAAACTATCTTCGGTTGAAGGTGGGTCGAAACGACTTTATTGTCTATACCTCTGTCGAACCCAGTATTGGGAATGGCGTGAAGACATTCTATTCTATTAAGTTAGGCTTAGGAAGTTATTTAGTGTCCCTTTTAAAGGCAGGTCAAGTTTAAAAAAAATACTAATTTAATGTAGAAAACGTAAGTACGAGTATGTGGTGAACACAATATACTTTAAAGGCACAAACATAGGGAGGTCCAAACCTAGCAGTACGTAAAGCTGGCTATTTGTATATGCGTAAATCTTAGTCGGTGGAAACACCCAATTCGTCTTGTATAATGTAATACCTATATACCGGGCAGTATCTATCAACCAATCGTATATTATTGCCTAACTCCTAACCGTAAAGGAATTCAGTGTCTGCTATTTTCAGCTCAGGATCCTTATATGATGACTCATTAACACAGATAACTTAATTCAATCAAAAAAAGAGGTGAAGTACAGAAAATACTTATAAAATTTGAGGAATTTTGTTGAATTCATTGGAATTCCACTGACGTTGTGATAACGGGACCAAACTGGAAGAGAACAAACAAAAAGTTAATATTCTAAATCGGTTTATAAAGTCTGTAGGCGTGTCGCGTTCGTCGTTCGTTGAAATCGGTTTACAATGTATTAAATAAAGTTTTACGTATAACCTGATATTGTTTTAGTCACAAGTCTAAAAAATTTGGATAAATCGAACCATATTTTAACCGAATTTTTTTGTAACAACGCTACAAGTGGTGAGCTTGTCACCAACTTAGTTTTATTCTAACGATACAAACCAGACATACGTTTCAAATAATCGAGATAAGTTGGTTCAAGCTTCCCTCCTGGGGATAGATGTCGAGTCTTCTGATTCGAATTCCTTTTCCCACGGCTTTCGTGATTTTTTCTGTTGTTGCTACATTAAGCCTGATATTTTGCATACGCTCCATGCCACTACGACGACCAGTAATCATAATATATTATTTTTCCCGGTGTGGTTACGGCGTAAAATATACCTTTCCTTACTTTCAAAAACCCTTTTAAAAAGTAACGATAGCCGAGAGTTTTAGTGATCGGATTTGGAGTCAAGAGACCCAAATCCGATTAGTTCGATCCCCTGGGCATTGGTACGAGCCCAAAGGATCGAATCGATCGAGTTATTTTCAAAAATCTTATGTATTCAGTGGAAGGTAGGTAGGTCGAAAGGCATTAATTGTGAAGATATTTATTATTTCCTTACTTTCCGTGAGTGCCATAAGAGGCTACATTGGGGAAAGCCGGAATAACCATCTCGAACAAAACCCAGCAGACCGGTGATGGACAGCAACGTCTTAGGTGTGAGGTGTCTAGCAATCGCCAATCTGCTTGCCCTGCGTGGTTATTAAGTCAAACCCTCCCGACTGAGCTATGAGAGATCAATGCCCTCACAGTGCTCTCCAAAAAATAAAAGAGGGTTTTGGGTTATTTTTTATTTAAAAAAAAGTTAAGAAAAGGCGGACTTATTCCCATATGGCATTCTCTACCAGTAACCTCACTAGATGAAGACGGGTTATATATATATATATATATATATATATATATATATATATATATATATATATATATATATATATATATATATATATATATATATATATATATATATATATATATATATATATATATATATATATATATATATATATATATATATATATATATATATATATATATATATATATATATATATATACATACATATATATATATATATATATATATATATTTTTTTTTTTTTTTTTTTTTTCCATGGCGCTGATTTTCAGTGTGTCCAACCAGTGACTTACCGAAATCAGTGCTATATGTATACTCATTTTATTATCTTTTAAAACAAATTATGATGAAAGAATTTTGCACAACAAGGGGGAAAGAGACAGTAACTATCTCAAGTGAGAGGGAGAGAGTAGCGTTCAAGGTCGAATGCCACTTCGACACAGCACGTCCCGTTTATATTCCTTTCCGATGCTCTTAGAAAAACTATACGAACACTACAAAAGGGGAAATTATTCAAATACTATATAGTGCTATATAAAAAAGTGACCAGAAAATTTAAAAAAAAAATAATTATTGAAGAATATGCGATGATATTATTTTATTAGGTCTTGTCAAGAATACCCTTAACCAACGTGTATGTATCAAAACCGTAGACGAAGCGACTAAAGCGACTAAACTCCTGTCGGAGTCAAAGCAAGTGGAAGAATGTGGTCTCTGCTTATCCCCACAAACTGAAAGAGACGTTATGTATGTATATTATGTATGTATGTATCATGTATGTGTGTGATTTGGAATGTGCGTTGATTTATTAAGACATTTGTGATAAGATAATGAAGAAAAGAAAACATCGACAACCTATGTAGCATTACAGTGCCAAAATGAGGTTAAGCGCGCCACACTTAGAAATAGAAAGAAATATCTTCACGCAATTCCCAATACAGGGGTAGACAGAGGTCTAGTCTAGACATTTAAGTCCCTGTGACCCACCTTCTACAGAAGATATTTTCGGGACAACGTGACAGGCGGTGAGTCTGTCGCCGTCTTTATGTCCAAGCCAACGATATGAATCGTACATAGGTTTTGAAAAAAACCCGTTGGTACGAGCCTGTCACTTGGGGATCGAACTCGGGTCTCTCGACTCGAAATTCCGGCCACCCATCCACTCGGCTATCGTGACTTTTTAACACTTGGTCTTAAATTGTTAATAGCTATCTTTCCATGATATAAATAACTAAATTTAATTAAATTTTCAGTGGTAGAGCGACGCATCAGCTTTTGTTGTTGCATGAATGAGCCGGCTCGACCGGGGAAGTACCACGACCTCACAGAATACCGGCGTGAAGTAGAAGTCTAACAAACTTCTGCGTTTTGTCTGGTGAGTGCAAGTAACCGGAGGCCTACACACCCCCTTCCTCCAATTTTGGGGAGGGGGCACTCTAAGGTCTGCAACGCATCTGCTATGCCTCTGGTATTGCGGGTGTTCATGGGCGGCGGTAATCACTTACCATCACGTGAGCCACCTGCTCGTTTACTCCCTTTTCTATTAAAAAAAAAAAACATATAAATAATAGTACAGGGGGATGGTATGGATGGGCCACTGATAAGGGGTGTGCAGGCGAAGAAGAATCGCTCGCGAAGGTAAGGCTGAGATGACGACATACGCAAGATATTAAAAAGCAAACATAAAATCCTTGTGTTCCTACGAAAACGAATTGGGAGCCACTTGAGATCTTTGCGAAGATGAGATACATGGTCATACTTGCGGATACCGAAAACAAACCGAATGCTAAGATTTTGCTGGTGCTCAAGCTTATTCAGAAGCTCCTCTGCAGCATCCAAGTAGCACGCATCAGCGTAATCAATGATGCATTGGATTAACGTTTGAGCAGTTTACTTTGATTAAGTAAAATTTTATTTGATGCGGGCCTTCGTTTATTAATTTTTCTATGTATCTTTATTTTTAATTAATATAATTCCCATATTTATTTGGCTTATGCAACATGCATGCTGCATCCATTTAATAATTACAAATAAATAAGTGTGTACGTACAGAAACTAATTTTAACGTTAATTATAATAGCGTAACAATAAAACCGCAATTTCTTTTGCAAACGTTGATTGCTCTTGGATGATGAAATTTGTTGATGAAAATATATATTAGTAATAATAATATAATACATACAAGTAAAAAGTGTGTAAATTACACATGTTCACGGAACAGTTTTCAAATTTCACAAAAGCATTTAAAAATTTTCAATTTATTCAGATTGATTTTCAGTAAATAGTGTCATTAGTGTTGCAATCGTATTAATTGAATTAATAATTTAATCATTCTAATTAATGCAATTTCCACAGTAAAATAATACTTCTTCTGAATACGTAAAGGAGATTGGCCAAATTCATAATCTATTGTTGACCTCAAAGTGTTGCCAGAAGAAGTGATCTAAGTTATACTCGATTGATAATAATTTAATTTATCATATTTAATATTTATAATAAAGCCTATGAATATTAGTACCAATAGTTTTTATGTTTTAAGTTATTGTTTAATAGGTAAGCAGTATTATTCATAAAAAGTAATACCTTCTACTCCACTCAATCCCGTTTTTTTAGATATATGATATTTTAGAATAATTACTTACAAAGAACTATATCCTTTAAGATAATTTAATAGTCAGTTAAAGAACGACTTAATGACAAAATAGTATAAGGAGAATTAAAATATTTTTTATAATCTATTTTTTTTTTTCAAAGTACATGTAACTTATAACTACTGATATATTTTTTACTCTAAATCAATGTATGTAAAAAAACAATTGGTGCGATTTTTAAAATGTCGAAGACCTGAACTTTAACTTGGTTCTCTATTATAGCATACATTCGATACGCGTAAAATTAAGGTAGCAAGTATAAACGCAGTATTGGCAATACTGAAACCACGTTCGAGTTGATTCTGACTTTGATTTGACGTTTGTGACTTGCGCGTCTGACCGCTACCATCAAGCCGAATCTGAAACTAACGCATTTTTTAATTTACGCGAGATACATGCCATTAAAATTTAGATTAAACAATAAAATCTGATTCTGTTTCAGTATCCTTTCATAAGCTCCTGGCCGGTCTAGCGTTCTGTTAAGAGAAATTACGCGAAAATGGAAGTGGTAAGTAATTTGTACAATGCAAACAATACTTCTCTTTGGATTCTTGAAAATCTTCTGGAACTTTTTAAGAAACATAATTTTGAGACGCATGATTTCATAGTGCAACCATATATTCGCTTAGTAGCCTTTTTTTGTTACCTATGTATAGTCTTTCGAGCACATCGTTACATTACCATACGGATAGAATTCAACATGCATGTAAGAGAAAACAATATCCAAGAATGTCCTTCCAACTCAAGCTCAAAGTTGGGCATATAAGTTGGGAGATTAGTAGAGTAGTAAAATAGCTAATGCTTAGAGTTGTACAGTTAATGGTGAAACACAATTTTTTGGTTTAAGGAATATCTAATTATACAATATGACTAATTTCTTTGCCATATTTCAATCAAATTCAGATCTTCCTATCGACAATACATTTAAACATACATTCTCAATAAAGATTTAGATTTTATGACAAGCCATGTTGAAGAGTAACCTGGGTTGGGTAAAGAACAGCAGTGTAAAGTTATAGAAAATTTAATATTCATTACCATAGCATATTAAAAATATGTGCTAATAAAAATTAAGCCATTATGAATAGGTAAAAAAAAAAGAAACTGTGCTCATATGGAAGTTATTCCGCTAAAATAATTGTTGTGTAAGCACATAGATGTTTGTGAATGTGATTACGCCATAATTTAATTTTTAATGGAATATAGTTTGTTTAAAACCTCATTTTAATTTAGTCACAATAATTGGTTTACAGGAACAGTGTAGACTTATGTTTCTATGATATTCTTTTACTTAATTTCACTTATTTCTTACTTGTAAGAAATAGAATATTACAGAAATAGACAGTTGTTTTTTTATATTATATATATTATGTACATAAGTAACAAGTAAATAACAGTAAGATTCAGTTGAGGGTTTGTCCAAAAACTCAGATAATATTGTAGGTGTATTGTAGGTGCTTGGGCACAAAGATAACGACAGGCTCAAAAAATGTCACACAATTCCAAACAAGCTCCTGTGAAATGTGGGTTTAAAGAACTTTACTGCCTCAATGTAACAACTACTGTTTATGAAATATTATTGGGAGCTTGTTGAAATTCCCAACAAACAGTATTACTTTCTGTCTCTAAATACCGGTACAACTACAGTTATGCTTGAGTTAGGTAGGTATAGCGAGCATGTGTAATGAATAGTGAGTGAAACCGTTGATATGCTGTATAAATTTATATGATGCAACAAGCATTTTTTACATGTAAAAGCCTTGAAAATCACCAAAATTACAATTACAATTACAATCAATCTACCAAAATTAGTGAGACATTAATCATGAAATATAACAATTACGCAGACTGTTGACAGGCAGCAGTCTCTGTTGTGATGTATCTGGCATTACCAATCAACTTGCCATGAGTGATGGTTATGGTTAATCCTCTCATGGGAGAGGCCCATGTCCTGTCCTTTAGAGGATGCTAGGTAAGTTAGAGGCATAACTACTTAGTCCTTATGGTTGACAATTATCTGTAACCTTTTTCTGTTGGCATTCTTTTCAGGTGTCTATGAGCTGTAGTAGCTACTGATGGACTGTCGCCACTTTTTACCCCTATCCAATAAACCCTCTGTTAATTAATGTATTTGATAGTAATTATTACTTGTAGCCGTCCATCACTACCAACAACATATATTGCCATTTTGTTTGTCAGTAGACATTTAAATGAATATATTATCCATAAGTTCTTTAACTTTGAATATATAAAAATTAACATACAGGACATAAGCACCATTCTTAATGACGATGATAAAGAATAGTGGATATTAGAATATTAAAAGAAACTTTGGTGACAGTTATTTTGATTAATTCAAGGATTGAAGAATGATAACATTGATAATTTCCAAAATGTTTTTTAGTTCAGGTGTTGAGTTCATACATATATGAGTTCATACATATTCCTTCTAAACTAAAAAATATTACACCATTAACTTGACTGTTTTTGGTGCTTCACTTATGCAGCCAGAGTAATGGTCAGGAGAAGCGATATATTTCTATATTGCTTTACTGAGATAATCCATGTTAGCCAAATTTAATTCTGTCACACTACCCTGGCCTGAAATACCTTGTCTCAGCTGGGAAAAGGCATTGAGTTACTAATAATTAACTATCAATTATAAAAATTCATTGTTGGGATTCAAAGACCTATGTATTTCTGTTTATGATGAGTTAGTATATCTGTTTATCATGAATTCTGTGTATTAACACAATATATTTGTTGTGATGCGACAATAGCTCAAAGCTATGGTGGGATCTAATAGTAAAAACTAATGTATAACTTTGTGATTGAGCTAATTGGTACTTTAAGATTGAAACTTTTGTTTCTTTTTATGAAAAAGAACAACATTTGAGCCAGCCAGTAACTTCAAAGAGTCGGAGTATTATTAGTAGTGTGGTGCGGGACTGGACAGTGACCAGCGCTATCTCAGTTGCAGGGCGGAGGCGCGGGCGAGCCGGCGGCGGCGGGCGCGGGTGAGTAGCGGGCGGCGGCGCGGCGCGGGCGCTGCGCAGTGCACGGACACCCTCAGTGATCAAAGTGTTCTGCTTTCTGTTACAGGCTAGATATAAGTTAGGTTTTTGGTACGCTTTTGCGTCCGGCGCGGCTCGCCCGGCGGCACGGCGGCTGCGCTCCGCCCGCACAATGTACCTACTTCATTATTCCGCATCGCCCCGTGTGACAGTTGCCTGCGTGGACCGCCCCGCCTCTGAACCCGTCTGTGCTTGGGAGAGTGCCTCGTGCTAGAGTGTTAGTTCTAGAGGAGAACTGTGTGCTATACAACTCTATAGTTCAGATCAAATGGCGGGGGCGTTGCGTGCGCTTGAGTGGAAGTGTTGAGTGCCAGCGTCCACTATACAGTCCAGCAGTATTGTCCGACTCGAGCTGACCTGAGATTTGCCTTGCAGATGGCTTCATACCCGCGCCCGTTTACGATTTGCAGCAAGTTGGGGATGTTTACACAGGTAAATAGTCAATGTTGTAAGTTTTTACAATACCTAATATTTTTGTACAGGAAAGAATGACAAATTAACATGCGTCTCATGGGCAAATGCTCTGCATATCTGTAATACAAGAGAAATTGCGGTTGCGTTGGCGTCCAGAATGAGAAGGAACCAAGGCAATAAGACAAGGCCTACTACTAAGGCTCATATTCTGTAAGATTTTGGCGGCTTTCCGAAGCCTAAGAATATTTTCTATCTTCGTTAAACTACTATGTGCAGCTGTAAAAGGTTCTGCTAGCCTCTTCACAATTCATATAAAAACTTCAATGAGTGATATGAGGTAATAAGACAGATGAGAGTCCAAACCAGGTTTGAGCTTCCATCTGATTTTTCTCTGTTAGTGGAAGCTTACAGAACGGTGGTAGATTAAATAATCGTCTATCATTAAACGAATGTATGCACTTATTTCGATGTATAACCGAATTGAGCGGATCGGTGTCTGGCGGCAGGCCCCGGCGGCAAGTGCTCGACGCTGCCGGCCATCCTGGGCGGCTCGCTGCCGCGCCTGTCCTCGGAGCAGAGCGACGCCGTGTCGCGCGCCAAGAAGTACGCCATGGAGCAGAGCATCAAGATGGTGCTGATGAAGCAGACGCTGGCGCACCAGCAGCAGCAGATGGCCTCGCAGCGCACGCAGGTGCAGCGCCAGCAGGCGCTCGCGCTCATGTGCAGGTACGGAATCGAATCCCAGGTGTGCATCGGCCGTTCCAATCCTTAAAATGTTACAGCATCACAAATAATTAAATTGGATTTACTTAACTTTTACACTGGCACTATTGTTATATTTTACACAGGAACAACTATTGTTGTTCCTGGGCTTTTTAGCGGCAGGAATGGGTAGGAGTGTGGTACTGACCAACACTACTCTCAAGTAGACAAGGAATCTATGATTTTATTGTTATTTTACAATTTTTTAGACAACTTGAGCTTTAAATATCCATGTTGCTATAATTAATAGGTTACTAACTATTCCCACATGTTTTTAACTAATTACATTTTTACACTGCAACATGACATACAATTATAGAATTAAAGTTTACTTTGAAAAAGTGTTGATACAAAATATTTTCATATGTTACTGTATACAAATAAATTAATATACTGCTAAAATAGCTGACAGAGCATCTGAGGGCAATCAACAATACCTTGTGCTAATTTTGGAATAAACACAGCATCAGCTATATCTCTTCGCAGATGAAGTGGTAGTAAATGATGACGATAACATACAGAGTTTTAGTCCTCGTTAGTTAATTTTAATTATAGAAAGCTGATAAACTTATTTTGTATCTTCTCCAATCTTGATTATATTTGACATGACTCCGCACAAAGGAGTTATAAAGGATTTTAAAACACTAAATAAATACAAAATTTGTTATAGTATCTAAGACTTCTATGTATAAAGATTATAAGAGTATGCCATGGGGCAGGATTCAGTGGCTCAGAGGTAAGACTGTTGCCATGTCAGAGCTTGTAGGTGTCAGTTGAAAACAAAAAAAAAATCTCTTTAATTTAATAACAAAAAGATATTTCAATTATAGGATTGTTTCATGTCACATCAGTGGCTGTCAAGAGGTTTTCAATAGTAGGTGCTCTAAATTACATACCCATGTGAATGAACCCTTCATTCCCATGTTTTATACAAGTTTTACAAAATAACCTTCAATATAAATTTAACATGTAAATGATGAGAGCGATACCGTGAGGTTCCCGCTACGGCTGGTCGAGCCTGTGACTAAGAAAACAGCTGAAAAGATCTGAATTTGCTGGAATGCTATTACACTAAACTCTTTGTATATTTGAAATATAAATTTTTATATCTCTTTTTTTTCCAACAGAGTGTACGTAGGATCCATATCGTTTGAGTTGAAGGAGGACACGATACGGCAGGCTTTCCTGCCGTTCGGGCCAATCAAGTCCATCAACATGTCGTGGGACCCCGTAACGCAGAAGCACAAGGGTTTCGCGTTCGTCGAGTACGAGATCCCCGAGGCCGCGCAGCTCAGCCTTGAGCAGATGAACGGTGTCATGTTGGGCGGCAGGTTCGTTCAAGTTTTTTTTCTACTCACTTCAATTTTACTATTGCTTTAACATACTCATTCATCATATACATATATATCGATATTTGGTCAAGTAAACAAACAAAACATTTCACATTATCATTAATATTACATGTAAAAATCCATTATAAGTACATGTGAATTGTAATGATGGCAACATAATTTTAAATATTACGCTAAATGATTAAATTTAAGAGAAAATAATTTAATAATTAGGTAATAATGTTAATATTATAGTAATAGACAATTTAACTTTTTTTAATAATTTCTGAGTCATTACCCCAAAATTGTTTTCTTGTTTTTACATTTAACACTATTACACAAATATTTATATGAAGATGGTAATAATTTCTTTGTGACAATTTATCTTTCAATAGAACTCCAAATTTTGGTTTGAAAACCTAATAACCTAGTTAGTAGTGACTCATTGGAGTAGGGGTTGCAGGTCGAATCCTGCTAGAGGCGAATATTTGTGTGATGAATTTTTGTTTGTACTTAAGTAAAAGATGAAGTCTTCTTTACATGTATATATGGATATTTATCTAAGTCCACTGCAGGACATAGGCCTCTCCCATATCGAGGACTTGCCATAATCTCCACGCTTTGCAAGCGGATTGGCGATCACAATACCAGACCACTCGCACCTCGGACTCTGCTGCCCATCTTTGTTCTGGTTGAGATGGTTATTCCGATATCTATCAGTTTCCACAACGATATTCAAAGCAGTTTCTTTTAGTCGCCTCTTACGACATCCTCGGGGAGAAAGAGAGTGGTAATATTCTTAAGCCGTTACCACCCGGAAAATGGATATTTATCTATGTAAAGTATTGTATGCTTTGTATGTACTGTTTAGTTTGGACACTAAGACGGACACAAAGGTACTAAGACCTTTCATGTTGTCCCAAATTAGATTCGGTGGAAAGTGGTTCACATACTTCATAGTCTAGACCTCTGCCTACCTCGGTATTGGGGAATTTGTGAAGATAAGTTCTAACTTATCTTCTATATCTATCCTATCCAATAATCAAAATTGTCTAGAGACAATTATTGAATATGTATTTATTATGATATTTGGATAAGAAATTGGCTGGTGATCAAGGCAATACCGAATTTTATACTTACCTAAAGAACTTATCATTGATATTAAATATCAAGACAGCCTAGTGATTGGGCGATCGGCATTCGAGACTACAGACCCGATTTCGATCCCCAGGTACAAGGGTTTGTACCAATAGTTTTTTTTTTTTAATTGTGTACAATTTATATCGTTGGACATAAACACGGTGTCAGACTCACTAGCTGTCATATTGATGCAAAAAATGTCTTCAGTGAAAGGTTGGTAGAAAGGGCCTTAATTGTCTAGACCTCTGTATTAGGAATGGCGTTAAGATAAATGCAGACCTATTGAATTACAATTTATTTTCTACTGTTATATACGGTCGCCATGAAATATTTCCATTTGTGTTCCAGGAACATAAAAGTGGTTGGCCGCCCGTCGAATATGCCGCAGGCGCAGGCGGTCATAGACGAGATCCAGGAGGAAGCCAAGCAGTACAACCGGATCTACGTTGCCTCCATTCATCCGGAGCTTACTGAGGACGATATTAAGAAGTAAGTCTCCTTTAATAATAATAAATATTAATAAATATCTTCACGCAACTCGCAATAAAGAGGGGTAGACAGAGGTCTAGTCTAGACAATTAAGTCCCTTCGACCCACCTTCCACCAAAGTTATTTGTGTGAAGATATTGTATAAGTCTCCTTTGATATTGTTTTAACAGTGTTGCAGATAACAAGTTAGTTTGAGCAATTAGTGTTAATTGAAATGTGATGTACACAAAGAGACTTACAATTATCATATACTATGAAAGATGGAGTCACGATGGCCGAGTGGTTGGGTGGTCGGAATTTCGAGTCGCGAGACCCGAGTTCGATCCCCGGGTGGCAGGTACATACCAATGGGTTTTTCAAAAATTATATATACGAATATCGTTGGCTTGGACATAAAGACGGCGACGGGCTCACCACCTGTCACGTTGTCACGAAAATATCTTCGGTGGAAGTTGGGTTGAAGAGACTTAATCGTCTAGACTAGACCTCTGTCTACCTCTGTATTGGGAATACCGTGAACATATTTATTTTTTATTCTATGATAAATGGTGGGTCAGAACGGCTTTATTGTCTAGACATCTGCCTACTCCAGTGTGGGTAATTGCATGGATGGAAATAGAGAAATATTGTAAAGATAAAGAAGTAGCAATGCTCGTTGATAGCTTGATAATAGCGCAATGCTGACAAAGGTTGATTATTTCAGTCTACCACAGATACACATGCTTTGAATATAACATGGTACAAGCCAACTCCTCTTCAGAACTTCCTGCCTGACAATATAATCCTTAGTAAATAAACCTTCAAAAGGTTGATTCCTGAGCATTTCATAAATTTTTCTTTAAAACTGTACATAAAATTATTTTTTATCATTAGCATAATAAGTATCAATATTTGTAACCGAACCTATGCAAGTTTCTTCTTTTCTTCTATGTAAGTTTGTATATATCATGGTAGAAAATTATTAAAATTAAGTTTTTAAAACATTTTAGTCTCTAATAAATATTTGGTTACATAATCATACAAAAAATGTCCCCTGAAATACCCAACTTTCAACAGTTTCTTCACAAATATAATCCAAATAATATTTGAGTTATGAGGGCAATTATCGTCAATACCTTAAAATCAAAATTCGATGTTTATATCGCTGTGTACTCTGTATAAGTATAATATATTAAACAATTATTTAGGCATCAATAGCCTAATAGTTTAGTTATTAGGTATTACTAGTGTTCTATTTTTTTTTAAATAAGGAAATAGAAGTAATGGCTTAAGTAGTGAGCCCTGTGGTACGCCAGATGTGATTATCACATCCGTAAATGTATAGCCATTGATAACAATTGTTCGTTGACAATTCTGTAGATAAGAGGCAAACCAACGAACCTTTGACGATTTGAATTATTTAATCTATTTTAAGAAAGTTACTTTAGAAAAAGTACATGATTAAGTTTATCAAATGTCTTTTAAAAGATGTATGCTTTTCCATATTGCTGGCTCTTTAACAATTGGTATTTATTTATTCACGACTACATTCTAATTAACAAAAAGCTTTTTCAAAGATTTTTTTATATTATGGGTAGCACCCAGTAACTCATAATATCAAAACCTTTACACTGATGGGTCGGAGGCGACTTGGTGAAATTTGTTAAAAGTAATATATTGGCATACTCGCGAGAATGTATCATCTTACTCCATGATAACTTAAGGTTCATTAAGACTTGGTGTAGGAAAAACAAAATGTACCTAAATGTAAAAAAAATGCTTCATCATATCTTTTACTAATAAAAGGCGGAAACAAGATTTCTCGTATTCCCTCGTTGGATGATCTGGGTGTCTTATTTGATGATAAATTAACTTTTTGCGAGCATTGTAATGAAATAATTAATAAATCATACCAATTAATAGGGTTTATCTTTCGTTCGGCTAAATGATTCAAAACACAACAAAGTTACCTCCAATAAGCCTTGTAAGAAGTATCTTAGAATACGGATCTATAATTTGGTCACTACGAGATTCATAAAAATAGAATTGAGGGAGTTCAAAAGAAATTTCTAAAGATATTAAGCTATAGAATGGGCCTTGGCTGAAAATTAAACTCGTACGAAACGAGACTCAGATATTTTGAAGTAACCTCTCTAGAAAATCGGCGTAAACGGCAAGATCTGTTTATACAACACAAAATCATCCATTTCAGCATAAACACTCCTACCCTTCTCGCGCAATTGGATCTAAATACAAGATACCAAACACGTTACCAAAAACTATTTCACCTAAACTGTTACAGTAATAACACCTCACATTATAATCCCTTTGTGCGTATGCGTAGATTATATAATAATTTAGCCTCCGATCTGGACATTTTCAATACTAGTTATGAAAAATTTAAGAAGTCGACTATCAAATTATTACAGTAACTCACTATTGGTAATTGTATGTGTACAATATGAAAATACGGCGACGATAGCGGCGACGGGCTCACCACCTATATATATATATATATATATATATATATATATATATATATATATATATATATATATATATTTTATATATATATATATTTTATATATATATTTTATATATATATTTTATATATATATTTTATATATATATTTTATATATATATTTTATATATATATTTTATATATATATTTTATATATATATTTTATATATATATATATATATATATATATATATATATATATATATATATATATATATATATATATATATATATATATATATATATATAATTTTTATTACAATATGAAAATGTGTCTGTATGTGTGTATGTATTTTTTTATATACTTGTAAGTATGTGCGCAGTTGTAATTATAAGTTTATCTCTATAATAAATAGTTAATATATGTTATCGCGCTAGTAAACCATGCTGTGTACATATACGTTGGTTTATAATCTAGTTTTTACAATAGTAAACTGTTTTATGTACCGTAATAAACTAAAAAAAAAAAGACAGTTAAAACGGCCAGGTTTACTTATACGTTTACGTGTACCGTTGCAGCGTGTTCGAAGCGTTCGGGCCGATAACGTACTGCAAGCTGGCGCAGGGCGCGTCCGCTCACAAGCACAAGGGCTACGGCTTCATAGAGTACGCGACGCTGGCCGCGGCGCTGGAGGCGATCGCGTCCATGAACCTGTTCGACCTCGGCGGGCAGTACCTGCGCGTGGGGCGCGCCATCACGCCGCCCGCCGCGCTCGCCGGCCCGCCGCTCGCCGCGCCCATGCCCACCGCCGCCGCCGTCGCCGCCGCCGCCGCCACCGCCAAGATACAGGTGCGCCCGCCGCCGCCGCCACCACCACTGCAACACAACCACCACCACCACCACCACCACAACCAACAACACTACAACCACCACCACCACCACCACAACCAACAACACTACAACCACCACAACCACAACCAACAACACTACAACCACAACAATCACAACCACCACTACCACCACCACAACCACCACTGCCACCACCACCACCACCACCACAGCCACAACCACCACCACAACCACCACTGCCACAACCACAACCACCACCACCACCACCACAACCACCAACACCACCACCACCACCAACACCACCACAACCAACAACACTACAACCACCACAACCACTACAACCACCACCACCACCACCACATCCACCACCACCACAACCACAACTACCACCACCACCACCACCACTACCACCACCACCACCACAACCACCACCACTACAACTACCACCACCACAACAACCACCACCACAACCACCACCACTACAACCACCACCACCACAACCACCACTGCCACAACCACTACCACCACCACCACAACCAACAACACTACAACCACCACAACCAACAACACTACATCCACCACAACCACTACAACCACCACCACCACCATAACCACCATCACTACAACCACAACCACCACCACCACCGCAACCACCACGGCCACCACCACCACCACTGCCACCACCACTACAACCACCACCACAACCAACAACACTACAACCACCACAACCACCATCACTACAACCACAACCACCACTACCACCACCACCACTGCAACACAACCACCACCACCACTGCAACACAACCACCACCACCACAGCCACCACCACCACAACCACAACTGCCACCACAACCACCACCACTACAACTACCACCACCACAACAACCACCACCACAACCACCACCACTACAACCACCACCACCACAACCACCACTGCCACAACCACTACCACCACCACCACAACCAACAACACTACAACCACCACAACCAACAACACTACATCCACCACAACCACTACAACCACCACCACCACCATAACCACCATCACTACAACCACAACCACCACCACCACCACCACCACCACTGCCACCACCAACAGAACTGACCGTTTATTCATCGACATAATAACATACATTCGTCTATCGATATTTTTAATCTTAATCTACCACCGTTTCGTAATAAGTTTCCTCTAACGGAAAAGAAACAGGCGAAAGAAACTCCGTAAACTTTTTTTGGTTAATATTTTTTTACAATATAATGTATTAAAGAAATGTGATATTTTCTAGAAATAGCTTGGGAGCGATCACCTCATTCCCAGGGGTTACTGTCATTAATATATCCATTTATATTATAATAACCCTTCCTATAAAGCTTTTCATTAATAAATTTCTTAAACCTGCCAATAAACAGGCTTTGCACATTTACCGGGACTTTGTTGTAGAAGCGTATACACCGCCCCATGAACGAGTTACTTACTCTACGGAGTCTAGTAACCAGTGTTACAAGCTTGTGTTTGTTCCTAGTATTCACATTATGCACATCAGAAGTCTTGCTAAGAGTATTAAAGTTTTTATGCACATGCATTAAATTTTCATATATGTATAGGCTATGGACGCGGTGGCGAGCAACGCCGTGGCGCTCGGGCTCACGAAGCTAAACGCGCTGGGAGTGCCGCCGGCCGCCGCGCTTCCCACGCTTGCCGCCGCGCTGCCCGTCACGCTGCCGGTCACGCTGCCCGGCGCGCTGCCCGTCACGCTGCCCGTCACGCTGCCCGGCGCGCTGCCCGTCACGCTGCCGGTCACGCTGCCCGGCTCGCTGCCGGGCCCGGTGCCGCTGCCGGCCGCCATTCCCGCCGCGCTGCCGGCCGCCATCCCGCCGCCCGGCGTCGTCATCCCGCCGCCGCCCGTCTCCGCGAGGACTAACACACAGGTATGTGGACTATGTGGCTATAGCTCACCATACATACCATACACCGTGTGTGTGTGTCGCTCGTGCAGGCGTGTGAGCGTATGTGCTTACGTGCGTGCTTGTGTATGTAGTAGAACATGACTTTCCAGTTATGGTTATCTCAGTTAAGGTTTGGCAGTAATTATGGGGGAAAAACTAAATTGTTTATTGCTCCGAACTAAAGTACATCTCAATATTAACCCTGGCTCCTAGACTTGGTAGGAGGAGCCAGTGTCTCCCCAAACTATGAAGTACAATGGCTTGGACAAAATTTATTTAAATCTAAATTGATGATTATTTTATTAATATTTAAATATAAATGAGTATTTAGAAACTAATTTTTAAGGATCTATTTTTAGAATGTGTAAATTGAAACACAAAATTGTAAATGTGTGTGTGTGTGTGTAATCGTAATTATTGAAAAATTGTTTGTTTTTATAATGCTGTGGCTTGGGGTTGTTGGTCATGAAATTTATGTCAATTTTCAAATCCAATATGGCGGACAGAGAATATTTGAAAATATCGACATGGGTATCGTTTATAGGATTTTTCGGGGTGCTTAATACGAAATTGTTGTCAATTTTCAAATCCAAGATGGCGGACAGAGAATATTTTAAATATCGACATGGGTATCGTTTATAGGATTTTTCGGGGTGCTTAATACGAAATTGTTGTCAATTTTCAAATCCAAGATGGCGGACAGAGAATATTTTAAATATCGACATGGGTATCGTTTTTAGGGTTTTTCGGGGAGCTTAATACAAAATTGTCAATTTTCAAATCCAAGATGGCGGACATAGAATATTTGAAAATATCGACATGGGTCTCATTTTATGGGTTTCTTGTGGTGTTGATCATGAAATTGTTGTCAATTTTCAAATCCAAGATGGCGAACAGAGAATATTTGAACATAGTGGAGAATATTTGAACATATTGACGTGGGTATCGTTTTTAGGGTTTTTCGGGGTGCTTAATACAAAATTGTTGTCAATTTTCAAATCCAAGATGGCGGACAGAGAATATTTTAACATATTGGAGAATATTTGAACATATTGACGTGGGTATCGTTTTTAGGGTTTTTCGGGGTGCTTAATACAAAATTGTTGTCAATTTTCAAATCCAAGATGGCGGACATAGAATATTTGAAAATATCGACATGGGTCTCATTTTATGGGTTTCTTGGGGTGTTGATCATGAAATTGTTGTCAATTTTCAAATCCAAGATGGCGAACAGAGAATATTTGAACATATTGGAGAATATTTGAACATATTGACGTGGGTATCGTTTTTAGGGTTTTTCGGGGTGCTTAATACAAAATTGTTGTCAATTTTCAAATCCAAGATGGCGGACAGAGAATATTTTAACATATTGGAGAATATTTGAGCAGGAGTCGCTCTCCATCTCCGGGCAGTCCGCGCGGCACCTCGTCATGCAGGTAGCCCACCACCACCACCGCTCACTGCACGAGCAGTGCTGGACAGCTCGCCCGACACGCTGCAGCAGCAGGAGTCGCTCTCCATCTCCGGGCAGTCCGCGCGGCACCTCGTCATGCAGGTAGCCCACCACCACCACCGCTCACTGCACGAGCAGTGCTGGACAGCTCGCCCGACACGCTGCAGCAGCAGGAGTCGCTCTCCATCTCCGGGCAGTCCGCGCGGCACCTCGTCATGCAGGTAGCCCACCACCACCACCACCACCACCACCGCTCACTGCACGAGCAGTGCTGGACAGCTCGCCCGACACGCTGCAGCAGCAGGAGTCGCTCTCCATCTCCGGGCAGTCCGCGCGGCACCTCGTCATGCAGGTAGCCCACCACCACCACCACCACCGCTCACTGCACGAGCAGTGCTGGACAGCTCGCCCGACACGCTGCAGCAGCAGGAGTCGCTCTCCATCTCCGGGCAGTCCGCGCGGCACCTCGTCATGCAGGTAGCCCACCACCACCACCGCTCACTGCACGAGCAGTGCTGGACAGCTCGCCCGACACGCTGCAGCAGCAGGAGTCGCTCTCCATCTCCGGGCAGTCCGCGCGGCACCTCGTCATGCAGGTAGCCCACCACCACCACCGCTCACTGCACGAGCAGTGCTGGACAGCTCGCCCGACACGCTGCAGCAGCAGGAGTCGCTCTCCATCTCCGGGCAGTCCGCGCGGCACCTCGTCATGCAGGTAGCCCACCACCACCACCACCACCACCGCTCACTGCACGAGCAGTGCTGGACAGCTCGCCCGACACGCTGCAGCAGCAGGAGTCGCTCTCCATCTCCGGGCAGTCCGCGCGGCACCTCGTCATGCAGGTAGCCCACCACCCACCACCCACCACCCACCACCGCTCACTGCACGAGCAGTGCTGGACAGCTCGCCCGACACGCTGCAGCAGCAGGAGTCGCTCTCCATCTCCGGGCAGTCCGCGCGGCACCTCGTCATGCAGGTAGCCCACCACCCACCACCGCTCACTGCACGAGCAGTGCTGGACAGCTCGCCCGACACGCTGCAGCAGCAGGAGTCGCTCTCCATCTCCGGGCAGTCCGCGCGGCACCTCGTCATGCAGGTAGCCCACCACCCACCACCGCTCACTGCACGAGCAGTGCTGGACAGCTCGCCCGACACGCTGCAGCAGCAGGAGTCGCTCTCCATCTCCGGGCAGTCCGCGCGGCACCTCGTCATGCAGGTAGCCCACCACCCACCACCACCACCGCTCACTGCACGAGCAGTGCTGGACAGCTCGCCCGACACGCTGCAGCAGCAGGAGTCGCTCTCCATCTCCGGGCAGTCCGCGCGGCACCTCGTCATGCAGGTAGCCCACCACCCACCACCGCTCACTGCACGAGCAGTGCTGACAGCTCGCCCGACACGCTGCAGCAGCAGGAGTCGCTCTCCATCTCCGGGCAGTCCGCGCGGCACCTCGTCATGCAGGTAGCCCACCACCCACCACCGCTCACTGCACGAGCAGTGCTGGACAGCTCGCCCGACACGCTGCAGCAGCAGGAGTCGCTCTCCATCTCCGGGCAGTCCGCGCGGCACCTCGTCATGCAGGTAGCCCACCACCCACCACCGCTCACTGCACGAGCAGTGCTGGACAGCTCGCCCGACACGCTGCAGCAGCAGGAGTCGCTCTCCATCTCCGGGCAGTCCGCGCGGCACCTCGTCATGCAGGTAGCCCACCACCCACCACCGCTCACTGCACGAGCAGTGCTGGACAGCTCGCCCGACACGCTGCAGCAGCAGGAGTCGCTCTCCATCTCCGGGCAGTCCGCGCGGCACCTCGTCATGCAGGTAGCCCACCACCCACCACCGCTCACTGCACGAGCAGTGCTGGACAGCTCGCCCGACACGCTGCAGCAGCAGGAGTCGCTCTCCATCTCCGGGCAGTCCGCGCGGCACCTCGTCATGCAGGTAGCCCACCACCCACCACCGCTCACTGCACGAGCAGTGCTGGACAGCTCGCCCGACACGCTGCAGCAGCAGGAGTCGCTCTCCATCTCCGGGCAGTCCGCGCGGCACCTCGTCATGCAGGTAGCCCACCACCCACCACCGCTCACTGCACGAGCAGTGCTGACAGCTCGCCCGACACGCTGCAGCAGCAGGAGTCGCTCTCCATCTCCGGGCAGTCCGCGCGGCACCTCGTCATGCAGGTAGCCCACCACCCACCACCACCACCGCTCACTGCACGAGCAGTGCTGGACAGCTCGCCCGACACGCTGCAGCAGCAGGAGTCGCTCTCCATCTCCGGGCAGTCCGCGCGGCACCTCGTCATGCAGGTAGCCCACCACCCACCACCGCTCACTGCACGAGCAGTGCTGGACAGCTCGCCCGACACGCTGCAGCAGCAGGAGTCGCTCTCCATCTCCGGGCAGTCCGCGCGGCACCTCGTCATGCAGGTAGCCCACCACCCACCACCGCTCACTGCACGAGCAGTGCTGGACAGCTCGCCCGACACGCTGCAGCAGCAGGAGTCGCTCTCCATCTCCGGGCAGTCCGCGCGGCACCTCGTCATGCAGGTAGCCCACCACCCACCACCGCTCACTGCACGAGCAGTGCTGGACAGCTCGCCCGACACGCTGCAGCAGCAGGAGTCGCTCTCCATCTCCGGGCAGTCCGCGCGGCACCTCGTCATGCAGGTAGCCCACCACCCACCACCGCTCACTGCACGAGCAGTGCTGGACAGCTCGCCCGACACGCTGCAGCAGCAGGAGTCGCTCTCCATCTCCGGGCAGTCCGCGCGGCACCTCGTCATGCAGGTAGCCCACCACCCACCACCGCTCACTGCACGAGCAGTGCTGGACAGCTCGCCCGACACGCTGCAGCAGCAGGAGTCGCTCTCCATCTCCGGGCAGTCCGCGCGGCACCTCGTCATGCAGGTAGCCCACCACCCACCACCCACCACCGCTCACTGCACGAGCAGTGCTGGACAGCTCGCCCGACACGCTGCAGCAGCAGGAGTCGCCTCCATCTCCGGGCAGTCCGCGCGGCACCTCGTCATGCAGGTAGCCCACCACCCACCACTGCTCACTGCACGAGCAGTGCTGGACAGCTCGCCTGACACGCTGCAGCAGCAGGAGTCGCTCTCCATCTCCGGGCAGTCCGCGCGGCACCTCGTCATGCAGGTAGCCCACCACCCACCACTGCTCACTGCACGAGCAGTGCTGACAGCTCGCCCGACACGCTGCAGCAGCAGGAGTCGCTCTCCATCTCCGGGCAGTCCGCGCGGCACCTCGTCATGCAGGTAGCCCACCACCCACCACTGCTCACTGCACGAGCAGTGCTGACAGCTCGCCCGACACGCTGCAGCAGCAGGAGTCGCTCTCCATCTCCGGGCAGTCCGCGCGGCACCTCGTCATGCAGGTAGCCCACCACCCACCACTGCTCACTGCACGAGCAGTGCTGACAGCTCGCCCGACACGCTGCAGCAGCAGGAGTCGCCTCCATCTCCGGGCAGTCCGCGCGGCACCTCGTCATGCAGGTAGCCCACCACCCACCACTGCTCACTGCACGAGCAGTGCTGACAGCTCGCCCGACACGCTGCAGCAGCAGGAGTCGCTCTCCATCTCCGGGCAGTCCGCGCGGCACCTCGTCATGCAGGTAGCCCACCACCCACCACTGCTCACTGCACGAGCAGTGCTGACAGCTCGCCCGACACGCTGCAGCAGCAGGAGTCGCCTCCATCTCCGGGCAGTCCGCGCGGCACCTCGTCATGCAGGTAGCCCACCACCCACCACTGCTCACTGCACGAGCAGTGCTGACAGCTCGCCCGACACGCTGCAGCAGCAGGAGTCGCTCTCCATCTCCGGGCAGTCCGCGCGGCACCTCGTCATGCAGGTAGCCCACCACCACCACCCACCACCCACCACTGCTCACTGCACGAGCAGTGCTGGACAGCTCGCCCGACACGCTGCAGCAGCAGGAGTCGCTCTCCATCTCCGGGCAGTCCGCGCGGCACCTCGTCATGCAGGTAGCCCACCACCCACCACTGCTCACTGCACGAGCAGTGCTGACAGCTCGCCTGACACGCTGCAGCAGCAGGAGTCGCCTCCATCTCCGGGCAGTCCGCGCGGCACCGTCATGCAGGTAGCCCACCACCCACCACTGCTCACTGCACGAGCAGTGCTGACAGCTCGCCCGACACGCTGCAGCAGCAGGAGTCGCCTCCATCTCCGGGCAGTCCGCGCGGCACCTCGTCATGCAGGTAGCCCACCACCCACCACTGCTCACTGCACGAGCAGTGCTGACAGCTCGCCTGACACGCTGCAGCAGCAGGAGTCGCCTCCATCTCCGGGCAGTCCGCGCGGCACCTCGTCATGCAGGTAGCCCACCACCACCACCGCTCACTGCACGAGCAGTGCTGACAGCTCGCCCGACACGCTGCAGCAGCAGGAGTCGCCTCCATCTCCGGGCAGTCCGCGCGGCACCGTCATGCAGGTAGCCCACCACCACCACCGCTCACTGCACGAGCAGTGCTGGACAGCTCGCCCGACACGCTGCAGCAGCAGGAGTCGCTCTCCATCTCCGGGCAGTCCGCGCGGCACCTCGTCATGCAGGTAGCCCACCACCCACCACCCACCACCGCTCACTGCACGAGCAGTGCTGGACAGCTCGCCCGACACGCTGCAGCAGCAGGAGTCGCTCTCCATCTCCGGGCAGTCCGCGCGGCACCTCGTCATGCAGGTAGCCCACCACCACCACCCACCACCACCACCGCTCACTGCACGAGCAGTGCTGGACAGCTCGCCCGACACGCTGCAGCAGCAGGAGTCGCTCTCCATCTCCGGGCAGTCCGCGCGGCACCTCGTCATGCAGGTAGCCCACCACCCACCACCCACCACCCACCACCGCTCACTGCACGAGCAGTGCTGGACAGCTCGCCCGACACGCTGCAGCAGCAGGAGTCGCTCTCCATCTCCGGGCAGTCCGCGCGGCACCTCGTCATGCAGGTAGCCCACCACCCACCACCACCACCGCTCACTGCACGAGCAGTGCTGGACAGCTCGCCCGACACGCTGCAGCAGCAGGAGTCGCTCTCCATCTCCGGGCAGTCCGCGCGGCACCTCGTCATGCAGGTAGCCCACCACCCACCACCACCACCCACCACCGCTCACTGCACGAGCAGTGCTGGACAGCTCGCCCGACACGCCGCAGCAGCAGGAGTCGCCTCCATCTCCGGGCAGTCCGCGCGGCACCTCGTCATGCAGGTAGCCCACCACCACCACCACCACCCACCACCCACCACTGCTCACTGCACGAGCAGTGCTGGACAGCTCGCCCGACACGCTGCAGCAGCAGGAGTCGCTCTCCATCTCCGGGCAGTCCGCGCGGCACCTCGTCATGCAGGTAGCCCACCACCCACCACCCACCACCCACCACCGCTCACTGCACGAGCAGTGCTGACAGCTCGCCCGGACACGCTGCAGCAGCAGGAGTCGCTCTCCATCTCCGGGCAGTCCGCGCGGCACCTCGTCATGCAGGTAGCCCACCACCCACCACCACCACCACCACCGCTCACTGCACGAGCAGTGCTGGACAGCTCGCCCGACACGCTGCAGCAGCAGGAGTCGCTCTCCATCTCCGGGCAGTCCGCGCGGCACCTCGTCATGCAGGTAGCCCACCACCACCACCACCACCCACCACCACCACCGCTCACTGCACGAGCAGTGCTGGACAGCTCGCCCGACACGCTGCAGCAGCAGGAGTCGCTCTCCATCTCCGGGCAGTCCGCGCGGCACCTCGTCATGCAGGTAGCCCACCACCACCACCCACCACCACCACCGCTCACTGCACGAGCAGTGCTGGACAGCTCGCCCGACACGCTGCAGCAGCAGGAGTCGCTCTCCATCTCCGGGCAGTCCGCGCGGCACCTCGTCATGCAGGTAGCCCACCACCCACCACCCACCACCCACCACCGCTCACTGCACGAGCAGTGCTGGACAGCTCGCCCGACACGCTGCAGCAGCAGGAGTCGCTCTCCATCTCCGGGCAGTCCGCGCGGCACCTCGTCATGCAGGTAGCCCACCACCCACCACCCACCACCCACCACCCACCACCCACCACCGCTCACTGCACGAGCAGTGCTGGACAGCTCGCCCGACACGCTGCAGCAGCAGGAGTCGCTCTCCATCTCCGGGCAGTCCGCGCGGCACCTCGTCATGCAGGTAGCCCACCACCACCACCCACCACCACCACCGCTCACTGCACGAGCAGTGCTGGACAGCTCGCCCGACACGCTGCAGCAGCAGGAGTCGCTCTCCATCTCCGGGCAGTCCGCGCGGCACCTCGTCATGCAGGTAGCCCACCACCCACCACCCACCACCCACCACCGCTCACTGCACGAGCAGTGCTGGACAGCTCGCCCGACACGCTGCAGCAGCAGGAGTCGCTCTCCATCTCCGGGCAGTCCGCGCGGCACCTCGTCATGCAGGTAGCCCACCACCCACCACCCACCACCCACCACCGCTCACTGCACGAGCAGTGCTGGACAGCTCGCCCGACACGCTGCAGCAGCAGGAGTCGCTCCCCCGAGGTCGTCCCCCACTCACTACAAAAGTGGTAACTTCTAAGAAAATCTCCTTATACAAAAATTTGATTATTCTATACAAGAATTACACCTATATCGTATAATCATTGAATAATAAAAAAAAATTTATTGATAATAATACAAAATGAAATAAATGAAAAGAATGCATTAGTTAATTTAGAAAGAAAAAGAGAGACTCTTTCAAGGTGTGTACATATTTCTCGGAACTTGAAATGGGACATTTCCACATCCTTTTGTCCGATGTATACGTATGTATGTACAAGTTCACGAAGCCAGTGGCGGCTTGCAGCGGCTGATGCGGCGGCGCGCGTCGCGCACGCTGCTGCTCAGCAACATGGTGTCGGCCGACGAGGTGGACGAGGCGCTGCACCACGAGATACAGGTGACGGTCACCTTTGTCTATATATTTATATACAACAGACAGGCACACGAGCAGGTGGCTCACGTGATGGTAAGTGATCACCGTCCGTGAACAACCCGCAATACCGGGCATAGCAGATGCGTTGTCTACCTTGGAGTGACATTTAACCTTTTTATATTAATAAATGTCAGGGATAAGTTACCTTGGAGTAACTTATCCCTGACATTTATTATTTTGTCCTTTAGTTTTATTACTGTATTGTATGTGTATATAGTATATGTATTTATACTTTTAATTATTGTCTGTTAATTTATAATATAAATTATGTGGTATATAACTTACGTATGTGTCTCTTCAGTTAGCTAGCGCTTTATCTAAATAAGAAATATGCGGCGTTCGTTACGCCAATGACGTAGTTATTTGTCTGAAAATCAGCGCTGAGTCGGATTATCCTTGCGTAGCATATGCTGAGCCAACCCCTATTTGACACAATTTTGTTTTTCACATTGTATATGTTTACGCTTGTTATTATTTTTACTTGTGCGAATAAATGTTTCATTCATTCGTTCATTCATTGACACTGCCCACCCCGCGCGCCCTCTCCCTTGCACTGACTGGTGGCCGCAGGAGGAGTGCTCCAAGTGGGGGCAGGTGGAGCGGCTGGTGATCTACAACGAGCGGCAGAGCGACGACGACGACCCGGCGCACGCGCACGTCAAGATCTTCGTGCAATTCGCCGAGCCCGACGGTACGCACGCACGCACACACACGCACGCACACGTACACACGCACGCACGCACAGCTACACGCACGCACAATTTGCCACACGCACGCACACCTGCCACACGCACGCACACCTACACACGCACAGCACGCACGCACACCTACACGCACGCACACACACACGCACAGCACGCACGCACACCCACATTAATGCACAGCTACACGCACGCACACGTACATGCACGCACGCACACCTACACGCACGCACAATTTGCCACACGCACAGCTACACACACGCACAGCTACACGCACGCACACCCACATCGCACGCACACCCACACACGCACAGCTACACACACGCACAGCCACACGCACGCACACCTACACACGCACGCACAGGTACACCCACACACACGCACAGCGCACGCACGCACACCTACACACGCACAATTTGCCACACGCACGCACACGCACACCTACACGCACGCACACCTACACACACGCACAGCTACACGCACGCACACCTACACACGCACAGCTACACGCACGCACAATTTGCCACACGCACAGCCACGCACGCACACACGCACGCATACCTACACACGCACAGCTACACGCACGCACACCCACACACGCACAGCTACACGCACGCACAATTTGCCACACGCACGCACACTCACACACGCACACCCACACGCACAGCTACACGTACGCACACCCACACACGCAGCTACACGCACGCACACCCACACACGCACACACACACGCACACCTACACGCACAGCTACACACGCACAGCACGCACGCACACCCACACACGCACAGCTACACGCACGCACGCACACACACGCACGCACACCCACACACGCACAGCTACACGCACGCACACCTACACACACGCACAGCGCACGCACGCACACCTACACACGCACGCACACCCACACGCACAGCTACACGCACGCACACCTACACACGCACAGCTACACGCACGCACACCTACACACGCACAGCCACGCACGCACACCCACACACGCACGCATACCTACACACGCACAGCTACACACGCACAGCTACACGCACGCACAGCCACGCACGCACACCTACACGCACAGCTACGCACGCACACCTACACGCACAGCTACACGCACACCTACACGCACGTACACCTACACGCACAGCTACACGCACGTACACCTACACGCACAGCTACACGCACGCACACCTACACGCACGCACACCTACACGCACAGCTACACGCACACCTACACGCACAGCTACACACGCACACCCACACGCACGCGCACACCTACACACGCACAGCTACACGCACGCACACCTACACGCACGCACCTACACACGCAGCTACACGCACACCTACACACGCACAGCTACACGCACGCACCTACACACGCACGCACACCTACACACGCAGCTACACGCACGTACACCTACACGCACGCACCTACACACGCAGCTACACGCACACCTACACGCACAGCCACGCACGCACACCTACACGCACGCACACCTGCCACACGCACGCACACGTACACGCACGCACACCTACACGCACAGCTACACGCACGCATACCTACACGCACGCACACCTACACGCACGCACACCTACACGCACAGCTACACGCACGCACAGCTACACGCACGCACACCTACACACGCAGCTACACGCACGCACACCTACACGCACAGCTACACGCACGCACAGCTACACGCACGCACACCTACACGCACAGCTACACGCACACCTACACACGCACGCGCACACCTACACGCACAGCTACACGCACGCGCACACCTACACGCACAGCTACACGCACACCTACACGCACGCACACCTACACACGCACAGCTACACGCACGCACACCTACACGCACACCTACACGCACAGCTACACGCACGCACACCTACACGCACACCTACACGCACAGCTACACGCACGCACACCTACACGCACGCACACCTACACGCACAGCTACACGCACGCGCACACCTACACACGCACAGCTACACGCACGCACACCTACACGCACAGCTACACGCACGCGCACACCTACACACGCACGCACACCTACACGCACAGCTACACGCACGCACACCTACACGCACGCACACCTACACACGCACAGCTACACGCACGCACACGTACACGCACGCACACGCACACCTACACGTACGCACACGTACACGCACGCACACCTACACGCACAGCTACACGCACGCACACCTACACACGCACAGCCACGCACGCACACCTACACGCACAGCTACACGCACGCACACGTACATGCACGCACGCACAGCTACACACGCACACACACACGCACGCACACACACACACACGCACAGCCACGCACGCACACCTACACGCACAGCTACACGTACGCACACCTACACGCACGCACACCTACACGCACGCACAATTTGCCACACGCACGCACACGTACACATGCACGCACGCACAGGCACACGCACACACACACGCACGCTCACATACACACGCACACCTACACGCACGCACACCTACACACGCACGCACACTCTACACACGCACAGCTACACGCACGCACACGTACACATGTACGCACGCACAGGCACACGCACACACACACGCACGCTCACATACACACACTCACGTACACGCACGCACACCTACACACGCACACCTACACGCACGCACACTCTACACACGCACACCTACACGCACGCACACGTACACATGCACGCACGCACAGCCACACGTACACATGCACGCACGCACAGCTACACACGCACACCTACACGCACGCACACGTACACATGCACGCACGCACAGCTACACACGCACACCTACACGCACGCACACGTACACATGCACGCACGCACAGCTACACGCACACACACACGCACGCTCACATACACACACACTCACGTACACGCACGCACACCCACACGCACACCTACACACGCACAGCTACACGTACGCACACGTACACATGCACGCACGCACACGTACATGCACGCACGCACACGTACATGCACGCACGCACAGCTACACACGCACAGCTACACACGCACACCTACACGCACGCACACCTACACACGCACGCACACCCACACACGCACGCACACGTACACATGCACGCACGCACAGCTACACGCACACACGCACAGCTACACGCACACACACACGCACGCTCACATACACACACACTCACGTACACGCACACGCACACCTACACTTACGCACACGTACACGCACAGACATGTACATTTTAAGATGTACGGGCGAAGTTTGACAATTGTCATGGCATGTCACAGCTATGTTATTTTGTTCTATATTTTATGTGTTCGTTAACATCGAGATGATTGGCACCTTTAGGAACGATTGAACATCGTTTTGTTAAAGTATATAGACTGGTTTCGTTGCACTTTACGGTGTGTGGAACACACCAACTCCTTTCCTTTCGGAGACGAGATGCCTTGGATATATAATTAACTACCGCCAGTAGGCGCAATAGCCATCTCTACATATGTCAGACAAAAATTCTACAGACCGGTGCAGCAATGTCTTAGGTGCAAGGTTTCTGGCGCTGCCATCGCCAGTCTACTTACCCAATGTGGTGATATAGACTATTGTGAGCAGTTGTATACAGCCTCAGGTGACTGATGCTAAAGCACTTGAGGTATCGGCATTGGAAACCTACATTGACCCGTCCGGGAATCGAACCCGGGACCTCGAGATAGCAACACCTTAAAAACCGGTGTTTACGCCACTTGTCCGCGGAGGTCGTCATAGCAATGTATGTATGTGTGTATTCCGACTTCCTACATAAATTGAATGTTAATGGGCGAGCGTAAAGAGACATTTTTAACAGTAGTAGAGTCACGCATCAGATTTTGTTGTTGCATGAATGGGCCGGCTCGACCGGGGAAGTACCACGAGCTCACAGAATACCGGCGTGTAGTGGAAGTCTAACAAACTTCTGCGTCTCGTCCGGCGAGTGCCGGTAACCGGAGGCCCACACACCCCTCCCCCAATTCTGGGGGGGGGGGCAGTCTAAGGCAAACACTGGTCGCACAGAGGCGGGCGCGGCGGCGCGCGCGCTGGGCGGGCGCTACTTCGGCGGGCGCACGGTGCGCGCGCAGCTCTACGACCAGGACCTCTTCGACCACGGCGACCTGTCCGGCTAGCGCGAGCCGCACCCGCACCACCCCACTCCCTATAAATACAGGCATTTCTCTATGACGTGACTCCCACTCCCTACACCCCACAGATAAGATTGGCTACAACACGTGTACATTACAAATAGACTGGAAAATATATTGAGAGCGTACTGTTTTTAAACCTTTCGATGTTAACTGTTTGAATGGGTCACCGATTTGTACTCTTTCTTGCATTTAAATAAATTTTACAACTAATGACATCACGAATTCTATAAATCAACCAGATGTTATTGTGAAACTGCATTTAAAACTTGATTATTTACTTTATGTTAAATCTCTTGCATAGCAAAACATGAAAATAAATTCATATTAACAATTTCTTTTACAACAAAATCACATTTTATGAATGACCTTCGCTCAGTAACGTTAGCAACGATCTTTCTTCAGTTTCAAATATTTCCATTTAGATGTAATTAACTGTAAGTTAGCTTTAAGATGACACTTATAAATATGATTATAGTCTGTATGATTGTGATGATTAAAGTAACTTCGTTTTATATATATCTTGAAATATGTGTTTTATTTTAACCCCAGTCCTAAATACAACAGTTTGAGTGGTTGTTAATAAAATTAATAAATATCTTAATGCAATTCCCAATACAGGGGTGGACAGAGGTCTAGTCTAGACAATTAAGTCCCTTCAACCCACCTTCCACCAAAAATATTTTCGAAACAACCTAACAAGTGGTGAGCCCGCCGCCGTCTTTAAGTCCATACCAACGATATAATTCGTACATAAGTTTAAAAAAAAACCCATGGGTACGAGCCTGTCACCTGGGAACGTGAACTTGGGTCTCTGGACTCGAGATTCCGACCACCCAACCACTCGGCTGTTGGGTGGTTGTTAATGACTGTCAAACTGTTTAACGGATTTGGAAAAGGTTTGATTGGTTTACAAAACCGTTTCGTTATGAGGTTCCTCTAACGGAGAAGAAACAGGCGAAAGAAACTCCGTAGGTATTCTCTTTTTTGGTTAATATTTTTATAATTTAATGTATTATACAAATGTGATTCCCAGGGGTTACTGTCATTAACGTATTCATTTATATTATAATAACCCTAAATTGTCGAAAAGACTTAATTGTCTAGACCTCTGTCCGCAGAGGGGTTACAAGCTGATTTTAACTGTAGATACTTCTGCAGAAGTCTCAATACAATTTTTTTCTTTTATGAATGAATGATAATTCATTTATAGTTAATATTAAACCGCAAACAAAAGAAGCGAGGTAGCAGGTACAACTTGGCAGCCTTATCGCTGCATACTGATCT